>MCJB01002073.1:0-13210 GCA_002018475.1 Nicotiana obtusifolia
AATTGTTAAGGAAGTGAACAATATAAACATAATCGTGGTTGATGGTTGTAACTAAGCTCTCAATTGGGTATTTGCATTAAAATGTTGCTGCCCTGCTGTTGGAAATGGTTTTGGATTGGAAGTTCTGTGGCAATTAAGTAGACGTTAGATATATGTTATTCAGCAAATAATCATTGGCAAACATCTGATAATGCTTTCTGCCCACGTTCTAAAACTTTTGAATCTACTACGTGCTCAAGATTATTGTTGGTGAATGATGGACAGTGGGAGGGATTTGAACATTAAGATTGAAAGGCTGAACTTATATTATTGATTATTTTGCTTCAATAGCTAATCGATAGTAGCATGTTTAGGCCGACCACACTTGGGTAGGCAATATTAGGATGTTTTTATTAATTTTTGAGGCGAGAGGTTGTTCCCTTAGTTAAATTTATCCGGGGAATGCCCCGAAGGATTTGTGTATATTATATTCCGGGGAATGCCCCGAGGTATTTGTATTTGGAGGTCTAAAGCAAAACTCATAGTATTTTAGTTTTAGTTTTCTTTTTCTTTTGTTAGGTGGGAACAACCTCGAACCTTGTTGTGTGTTTGTTTTCTCCTGTGTTTGTTTTTATCTCAATTCAAATATTCTAAAAGCCAATTAAATTGAGTATGCAACCGTGATTTTTCACGGGACTTGGGGAATGCCTAACACCTTCTCCCTGAGTCAAATGAACCCCCTTATCCAAATCTCTGGTATGAACTTGACTTCGAGTCTAAGTTCTAAAATGGTGGCCTGACACACCGGAATCAATTGTCAGGTGGTGACTCTAAATTTATTTTTGTCACTATTAAAAATCTTTTTTTGAGCTTTTTTGTTAGATCTTTTATTTATTTAAAAGGTTTAGTAAAATCTCGCTCTAAAAAAGAGGAGTGACATATATTATGGTGTTGTATTCTATAATTGTTAATGCACAGATTAAAGTATTGTTAATTACCTTCAAAATGGATGGATTAATGTTTGGCCTTCTCGACCCTACTGTCACAGTGAAACTCAAGGTTTAGAATGATAGGTGGTGGAACTGACATTCTCCTTAACACTGACATTATTGTCGTATTCATTTTCTCCGACTTCCTTCTTCTATTCTTCTTCTTTAATAATGTATCCGTTTTTCTCCGGCGTCATTATTCTAGTATTTTCTTAATTGGTTTTTCCCTTCTGTTCGTAAGAGGAAATTTTATTTTTTCTTGAGCATTATGAATGACAACAGAAGGATTTTTGAGAAAACATATAGATGGTAACGATAATAGGAGGTAAGCGAAGGGTAGAGGAAAGTAAATTACACGCATATTTGAAGGAAATTGAAGAGTTATGATTGTTGGGAAAAAAAAAATCAAAGATAAAGAAACGTAAGGTGCAACCGTTACAATTATTAGGGAAGTAATCGGAGAAATAGTAGGAGAAATAGAATAAACGAGAGCATGTAACAGCCCGACCGATCATTTTGAAAATTAACGTCTCATTCGGTGACTTAAGGTCTCGAGCAACTTCGTATTATGTGTTATGACGTGCGTGCGTGGTCGAGTTCGAATTTTGGATTATTCGGGATTGATTTGGAAGAATAATTCTTGTTTTAGAAGCTTAAACGGTGAGAGTTAACCGGAATTTGACTTTTGTGTAGACGACTCCGAAATGGCGTTTTGATGATTCCAATAGCTCCGAATAGTGATTTCTGTCTTAGGAGCGTGTCCGGATATTGATTTGGAGGTTCGTAGGTCGTTTCGGCATGAATTGGCGAAAGTTGGAAAAAAATGAAAGATTTTGGAAAGTTTGACCAGGAGTTGACTTTATTGATTTCGGGGTCGGATTCTAATTCCGTAAGTTGGAATAGATTTGTACTGTCATTTATGACTTGTGTACGAAAATTGAAGTCAATCGGAGTTGGTTTGATATGAATCGACATTAGTTTTGAAATTCGGATGTTCATAAGTTTCTTAGACTTGAATCGATACGCGATTCGTGATTCTAGTGTTGTTAGAGACAATTTGAGGCTTCGATCAAGTGCATATCATATGTTGAGACTTGTTAGTATACTTGGTTGGGGCTCCATGGGGCTTAGGTGAGTTTCAGATGAGTTTGGATTGTGTTGCGCTCTTATTTGATATTTCGACGTCGTTTCTTTTGGCATAAAGGGCACCACATTGTGCAAACGATCTTTGATTTGTGATTCAATTGAACCATCAGATCCGTATCGTAATTACAGAACCATAGCAACAAGAATCGTCACATTCTGAGGTCGTATGAGAGAGTTATGCCCATTTCTGTGTCGAAAAACACTGCTATTTTTTTGGTGTTTGAGGGAACAGAGGCAAATCGCAAGTGTCAAATGCGATTTATAAATCTCATTTGCCAAATACGACTTGCCTGGAGAGGTTTCTAAAAACGGGGGTTTAACCATTTTTAACATAATAAGAGTTGGGGAACTCGGTTTGGGCGATTTTTAGAGGCAAACTTTACAAAATTGGACTAGGGTAAGTAATCTTAACTTGATTTAGTCCGTTATTCATGAATCTAACACTATTTTCAGTACCTATTTTTGTGATTTGGGGGATTAGAATAGAAATTTTTTCAACTTGATTTGAGGTTTTGAAGGCTGAATCGGAGTCGGAATTTAATAATTTTGGTAGGGTTGGACTCGTTATTGAATAAATATTCACATTTTGTAATTTTGGCCGGGTTCCGAAGGGCGGGCCCGGGTTGAGTTTTTGAATTGACTTCTTATTTCTTTGCAAATATCGTAATTTTAGTGTTCGAATTAGTTTTCTATAGTTTATATTTATGCTATGAAGTTGTTTTGACTAGATTCGAGCCGTTCGGAGTTGGATAATTGAGGGAAAGGTCTATTAGTCGATTGATTTAGCGTGATTTGAGGTAAGTGACTTGCCTAACCTTGTGTGGGAAAACCACCCCTTAGGATTGAGTCATATGTGCTAATTGGGTCATGTGAAGGCCGTATATGCGAGGTGACGAGTACATACTCAGGCTTATTTGTGGAAAATTTCACCGTTTAGGGCTCTTAGGTTCTTATGTTCATTAAATATGAAGTTGTTTTATCATGTTAAATCCTCCATTTACTAAATTCACTCGTATGTGTCTTATTTGGAATTAATTTATTCATGCTCTATCCTTGTTGCCAATTAAACTCTTATGTGCCTTGATTGAAGTTGTTGTCTCTTTTACTGCCATGTTATTTTTTTCGTAATTGCTTAACCTTATTGAAGTTATGTTGTCTGTTCTGTAATTACTTAATCTTAATTGAAGTTATGTTGTCTTTTCTATAATTGCTTAACCTTAATTGAAGTTATGTTGTCTTTTCTGTAATTGCTTAACCCTAATTGAAGTTATTGTCGTCCTTTTCATAATTTGCTTAACCTAATTGAAGTTTGTTATCCTTTTCACTGTTGACTTATCCTTATTTGGAATCATTGATTCATGCTATCTCTCTTATCGTTGAGTTGTACTTACATGGAATCAGTGTTGCACATTATCTCTTCCCTTGTTAAGCTATTCTTGTTGAGACCATTATTCCCTGTTGTGTCTTTCTTTGTGAGCTCGTTCTTCCGTTCCTTTGTGTTCTGAAGTTCTTGAGTTGATTTACTTGTCGTACTCTCGTGTTATTGTTATTGATGATGTTGTACTCAGTGTTGTTGAGCCGAGGGCTATGCATGGTTGTGGTATTGAAATTGTTTTGAGGAAAAGTTGTGGCATATGGGCACATATGGTGAAAGACCTTATATTGTGTTGTTATGTTTCGGCACACGTGATATTGTTGGGAGGATTGTTGGGGTGTTCGTACGTGAGTTACCTGTCCTATTATTATTATTATTATTTATATTTGTACATGCGGCGTGATAAGGCGGGCTATATATGTGGGTTGCGCATGTGACGAGACAAGGTGGGAATATTATTATGCGCATGTGGCGAGACAAGGCAGGCATTACTTTATTATTGTGCACGCGGCGAGACAAGGTGGGCTATGTTGGGGACGATTTGTGATGACTTGTAATGGCCTGGAAAGCATTGTTGTTGCTGAGTAGTGGTGTGCCTACCTAGTGTGCGTCATGCATTTTACGTCTTGTTGTGTTGTTTCCTATGTTCCATTTGCTGTCTCTACTCTTACATGTTGACTCGAGTTGTGATAGAACACTTGCACAGGCATACACGTAATTAATCACTCATATCGGTTTGAGAAGATGAACGCTGATGTCTATTGATCATTTACATATATTCGCATATACTTGCATTCTGTGTGAAAGCTATTCTTCTGGCACGTGAGTTGTCCGTGCGGTCAAGGTCATTATTATTGTTGGCACGTGGATTATCTGTGGGGGTATGAGATATTATCACTCCCTTGTCACGTGAGTCGTCCATGCGGTTATGAATTATAATGTTGGCGCAAGATGCCAAGTGATTAGGGTTCATGAGTTGGGACCCGTGAAATGTGACTATGAGGTGAAGTACCTCGGGAAAGTCCTTGAACAAATCCTATGAGAAAGTGGTTGATCTTATTGAGTGTTACTTGTCTTTCCATATGTAATAACTCGACTTGTTGTTTTGTAAATTGGCGTCCCGTTCAACGGTTTAAGGCATTGAGCAGCTTTGTAATATGTATTATGACTTGCGTGTGCGCTTGAGTTTGGTTTTCGGAAGATTCAAAATTTAATTGAAAGAACAATTTTTATTTTTGAAGCTTAAGTAAAAAGAGTTCACCGGAGTTTGACTTTTGTGCAAACGACTCCTAAATGGAGTTTTGATGATTCCAATAGTTTCATATGGTAATTTCAGACATAGGCGTATGTCCGGATTTGGATTTGGAAATCCATAGGACAATTTGGCGCATTTTGGCGAAAGTTGGAAAATAGAAGATTTTTGAAAAGTTTGACCAGGAGTTGACTTTATTGATATCGGGGTCGGGATTTGATTCCGGAAATCGAAACAGCTCCATTATGTCATTTATGACTTGCATGCAAAATTTGAAGTCATTCCGGATTGACTTGATACATTTCGGCACAAGATATAGAATTTGGAAAATTTCATAAACTCATAAGTTCGATTCGAGGTGTGATTCATTATTTCGGTGTTGTTTGATGTGATTTGAGGCCTTGACTAAGTCCGTAATTATGTTATGGGGCTTGTTTGTATATTCAGACGGGGTCCCGAGTGGCTCAGGTGAGTTCCGGAGTGGTTTCGGACAATTTCTAGGCAATTTTTAATTGCTGGTTTTTTGCTACAACAGTGTGTATCGCAAGAAATTTCTGATGCACATGGCCGATTTTAGAAGCTTATATCGCGCAATCTGTAAGGAATGCGGAGATGATCTAAAAATAAAAGTTATAGTCCTTTATGTCTAGTTTTTAGAAAGGTAAATCATTCATTATTTGGATATTTGTACAAAAAGTTATGATCGATTTACTGAAGACTGGTACTGCAGTCTTTTTGCCTGACAGTGTGCATCGCAAGAAATTCCTGCTGTACAGGGCTGACTTTGGAAGCTTATACTCGTAATCTATAAGGAATTTGGAGATGATTAAAACATGAAAGTTATAACTCTTTGATTCTAGTTTCCAGAAAGATAAACCATTCATCATTTGGACATTTGTACAGAAAGTTATGACTGATTTCCTGAAGGCTGGTACTTCCTTTTGTTTTGGCTGAAAATAATGAGTGCGACTTGCTTGGAAAGAAGCTTATATTCGGAAGTTAGCGATTTTTGGGATATTTTCAAGGAAAATACTGGGGTAAGTGTTCTATATCCGAAAGTGATTATATTTCATGATTCTATGGTTATTTTCATCAATTATTAGTGAATCAAATGGAAGAAATTGGAAATTTTACTAAATCTTTCAAAAACTGAAATTTAAGATATGGAGGTCGATTCGTTATCGAAATTTGATAAAATTGGTATGGTTGAACTCGCATCGGAATGGGTGTTTGAATTTCGTGAAAATTCTGTCGGGTTCTGAGATGCGAGATCCGCGTTGACTTTCGGATTGACTTTTTAATGTGAAATTTTAAGTCGACGTTATATTATCCAGAATTATTTATGATGAATTTTAATGAATTTATGCAATTAATTTGGCTAGATTTCAGCCGCCCGGAGGTCATTTCACGTAAGAATGCTATTTTGGAATATCGGGCTAACTTCAAAAAGGTAAGTATCTTGCCTAACTTTGAATGGGGGAATTACCCCTTAAGCATTGAGTCTCATGTGAAAGTTGTGTGATTGAAAGTCGTGTACGCGAGGTGACGAGTACGTACTCGGGCTTATACGTGTAAATTTTATTGGTTTAAATTCTTAGGCATTTTTATGTATTAAATTGAATAATTGTTGGCAATTATTAAATCCTCTATTTGCCATGCCTCAAATCCTTATTTGTCGAGTTTGTTTTGATATGATAATTTGGTGTGATTGTCATTTGACTTTTATGTGGATTCTGTGTTCTGTTGAGTTGCCGTTTCGTGAAATAATTTCATTAAGGATTTTTCATCTGCAAATAATTAACTAATTAAATTTGAAAAGAGGTATTAATCTATTTACCAAGAATATAGATTAAAGAAAGCGTTGTTCTTATTGAGTTACTTTTCCATCCTTGTTGTTATTTTTGAGATTTTATATACATTGTGTTGAGTCGTGGGCTATCTGTTGTGAAATTAATTGATTTCGTTGTACATTTGGAAAGGTTGTCGCCTACGGACAATTTGTAAATACGAGTTGATTATGCTTTATTGTTGTGATAATATTCTGTGTGAATTGTTGTGTGATTTGGGTTACTGTTATGCGGCGTATAATGGTGGCATTCCATTGTTGTTATATGTGTTGGGATATTATTTGGGCGGAGTGATAAGGGAGGCTATTAAGCGAAGCGATAAAGGAGGCTATTATAGGAACGATAAGAGTGGCTATTCATATTGTCAGGGCGCAGGGATAAGGGAGGCTATTATAGAAGTGATAAGGGTGGCTATAGGAGAGATAAGAGTGGCTATTGTCAGGTATGATATGCGATGATGTGGGGTTATTGTGCTGGTGATTTTCTTTGTGTTTATTTTTATATCTTGTGCGACTTGTCTTGTTGTTTCGGTAAAATAGTCTGATCTATGTTGAAATTGTGAGCCTGTGGCTATTGCCAGGCAAATTATGTTATTGGCACGTGAACGGTCCGTGCAGATGTGATATGATATGTGGGCACGAGGTGCTAGGAAAATATAATGATTATGTTATTGGCACGTGAACTGTCCGTGTAGATGTGATATGAACGAGGTTCTGAGAAAATATAATAATTTTTATTATTATCACGTGAGTTGTCCGTGCGGTTAAGATAGAAATATGGGCACGAGGTTCCGCGGAAATATGAAAGTGGGCTGAGACCCCTGTTACGAAAATATGAAAGTGGGCTGAGACCCGTATTTTATGATTATGAAATAAGGTGTCACAAAGTGACTTTTATTTGAAAGAATTATATTCGAAAGATATTTATTTGCAAAAATTATATTCGAAAGATATTTATTTGCAAGAAGTATATTCGAAAGATATTTATTTGAAAGAATTATATTTGAAAGATATTTATTTGAAAGAAGTATATTCGAAAGGTATTTATCTAAAAGAATTATATGTGAAAGATTTATATTTGAAGGACTTGATTAATTGGTTGTACTTGTGTTCCTATTCATTTGAGCAATAATTATGGTGTTCTTGTTGCCTTGCTGTTTATATCACTGGTTGATTTTATTGCTATCATTGCTAGTATTTTCCAGTACTATTGTATACTGCTATATTGCACAGGTTATTTTACTAGTGAGTTGACTGTACCTTGTCACTACTCCACCAAGGTTAGTCTTGATACTTACTGGGTATCGACTGTGGTGTACTCATACTATACTTCTGCACATTTTTGTACAGAGTCAGGTATTGAAGATATCGGATTCGGACAAAATTTAGAGTGTGATCGCAAGGATTTAAGGTAGAGCCGCTTGGTCGTCGCAGTCCCTTGTAGTCTTTCCATTTTATTTTGCTGCCAACTCTTATTCGAACAGTATTCTATATTCGATCATCGAGATCATTCTATGTATTCAGTTAGAGTTCGTGACTCAGTATTACCAGTCTTGGGAAGTTGTTATAATTGTTTCCGCTTTTCGTTTCGATACTTGTATTAAATTATATGTTTCAAAAAAAAATAGCTCGAAGTGTAATTGTAATCGGCTTACCTAGTCTTCGAGACTAAGTGCCATCACAACGCCTGTGGTGGGATTTTGGGTCGTGACACCTTACTTGGTTTCATCGGACTTAAAATTTATTCGGCTTACTCCACGATGTTATTACCTATTGTGTATCGTTGCTAATTGCTGCTCTTAGTTTCTGCATTGTTTCATTATTGTTATCATACTTAGCTTTAGATTGATATTATTCCCTGTTAGTTTCACATTCATACTTGTACAGGTTATTAAATCTACTAGGTGTCTTGATTGTCCCTCGTCACTACTTTACCGAGGTTAGTCTTGCTACTTAATGGGTACCGTCGTGGTGTACTCATGCTACGCTTTCTGCACATTTTTGTGCATATCCAGGTACTCGGAGTTTGATGATCATTAGCTAGGTCATCGGGCATTACTGTAGAAAATCAAGGTATACCTGCTGTTGCATTCGCAGGCCTCAGAATCACCTTCTAAAATTTTACTTTGTACTATTTATTTCTATTCCGGAACAATTATACATAGAGATCTTCTAGTAAACTCAGTAGAGTTTATGACTTGTACTACAGGTTTTTGGATTGTAAGTTTTGTATAGAGATTTCTATTTCATATTTAACAATTATTGGTTAAATTTTGCTCTTAATTCAGTAAGTGTTAGGCTTACTTAATCTTAAAGACTATGTGCCGTGATGCCGTCACGACATCCTACGGAGGGAAATTGGGGTCGTGACAGAGGAGGTGCAATTAAGAGAATTGAAGAAGTGCCTTTTAAATTTTGTAATAACGGAAAAAATATGAAAGAAATAAAAATTTGAGAAATTAGAAAAATGTGTATGCTGGTTAGCCACATCATTGGCTAATGTCCTTCAATTATATATTGAAGAGGTGCCTCTTTTTTTTTTTGTAACATTGTGAATATTATCATTGATCAACCATATTATTACACCTAAAGAGCACATTACATCGTAATCTCCTTCTAAAAAGGGTACTACGAATGTTCAGCCTCAACACAAATTCTATACATCAGTGATACTCCTCAAGAATTCTCTACATCTACTTGCCTTTTGTGACATATGTATATCTTTTAATCTAACTAATATTTCCTTTTTTATCTGCTCCACAACCTCTGTAGTATTTACACTTGCGCCTTTGAAGATCTTCTAATTTCTTGCCTTCCACGTATGCTAAAAAATAACTCTCATAATTGTTGCAACCACTTCCTTATTTAATTGTTTTCATCGCTTCTTTTTAATGTTGTCCAGTGTGCTCGCTATGTCCCCTTCTTGTACTTGTACACCGAGCCCTCGCAGAACCTTAGCACGAGTTTTTTTATCCAATTGCATTCCATAAAAAGACGCTGATTAGTTTCAGTTATTTACTCTTCACATAAGCAGTAATGTAAGTTTTCTACATGTATCTGCAACTTTACAAGCCTCTCTTTTGTAAGCAGTCACCTTTGAGCTCCAAGCCACAAAAAATAATTGTGTTTTGGTTGTGCTACCCTGCTCCATGTCGGATAACTATATGGTCTTTGCATTCCCCCTAATAATGTAATGTAGCTTCTAGTTATAGAATAGACACCACCCCTACTCAGGGCGTAATTACCTTGTACATACCACCCATACATGTCATCCTTCAAAGAGTTAATTTTCGTCCAATACCAACTGCAGTCAGCTTGAATTTTATAAGTACAGATATTGGTATCAGTTTTCATATACAAACCATGCACCCACTTCACCCATATAGCTTCCTTATTATTGAGCAGTTGCCATAATAATTTTTTCACAGAGGCCGCATTTCATAGTTTACTACCATTAACATTCAACCCTCCAAACTTTTTAGGAAAACATATTCTTTCCCATGCCACTATTACCAGCTTTTTCCTGTCTTTAGTACTCACCCATTAGTGGCGAATCATATGCAACTTGTGGGTGCTTAACTGCACCCATTACCTTTGATCATATGTAGTAAATTTGCTTAGGTAATTATAAAATATTTACATATATTAATGAGCACCCACAACTAAACTCATTTCTCTTCTTTTGGAATTTTTAGCGATTAGCACCCATGACTTTAAAATTCAGAATCCGCCACTGTCCCCCATAGGTAATCCCTACATATTATATCCACCTCCTTAACTACTGTCTAAGACAAAATAAATACTGTGCTTCAGAAATTGTAATGGAAAACAGCACAGAGTTAACCACATGCAATCTGCCTGCATATGAAAGTTGCTTTGAGTAGCTAGTTTTTATCCTCTTGGTTATTTTGTCTACTAGCTTAATACAATCTAATTTATTCCATTTCTTTGATGAAAGGGGAAGACCTAGATATTTAATTGGAAAAGAACCTTGGGTGAATCCTATTTTTGCTATCAACTGCTCCTTTGTCAATTCATCCGCCCCAGCAATAAAGATATTTAATTTATCCTGATTAGTAATAAGTCCTGATACCTCACTAAAATGATTTAAAGCTTCAACTACCTTAGTAACTAATGCCAGATTACCTTTGCAGAAGATCATGAGATCTGCAAAGATCAAGTGAGTTAGCTTCAACTGGATTTTCATACTCTTGCTAATTATGTGGAAAACGTTCTTCTTCTTTTTTCTTCAAATTATTTAATTATGGACATACAATATCAATATCTTATAGCATCAAATTTTGAGCAAATAATTTGTTTATATATTATACTTGATCGTTAATGAGTTTCTATGATCTAATGAATATATGCAACCCCTAATATGGACTTACTAGTAATTTTGGGGGCAGCATATAGCCGCATTCTGTGTATTTAAATCTTAGAAGTAAGCCCATAAACTTTAACATTGGACGCACTTATTGGACCCTTTTTCTCATCGAGAGGAGCAACCCGGAGTTGGTAACTAGGTCCAGCTCAAGCCCATAATTGGCGGACCAAGTAATGAGAATATCCTTTCTATCATAAAATAATTGGAGAATAGACAAACAGCAAGTGTTAAGGTGTTATTTTCTGAAGCGATTTCCTAACATATTGTTCTGGCCATTGTTTAACTCTCCTAACCTCTTCTTCTAACTGTTTCTTGTCCTTACACAAATAGCCAGCCAATTTTATTGCTTATATTTTCTAGTTGGTATATATTGATTATATATAATTATACATATATTATATATAGATTATATATATATTATATATTCGCCAGTTATTCTTAGTTTAAGTAATGAGTGAGCAGCTATTTAGGTTAATTCTTCTTTTACCTAAGTAAACACTAATATGACTTTATTTATACTTTCTTAATATCTTTTCCATTATGAAAGAGATATAAGAATTTGGTAAGATTAAGATCTCAGGTAAATATTAGGTGTGTTTCACTATGTAAGCACTAATAGATTAGATAAGAATTTGACTAGTGAGGCTTGTTACTAAGTTCTAAGGTAGATTTTCTCCTTCTATCATATTTCCACCGACGGTTGCCGACTTGCCATAAATATTAATCGAGATTAGTGGTCTAATTAATTTGGATTTGCGCCGCATAAAAAAAATAAATAATTTTTTTCAAATATTCTTCATTTTCAAGGCTCGGCTTAAAATTTATAGATAAAAATGAAATAATTTTATTCATTTCACATGCTCCTTTGTTATGGTTAAAAGCACTTAACTAGGGTGCTTATCGGACGGATAATTACGCTTAACGGTTCGACTTAACAGTTATCGAATTATAAATGTAGTAATCCGCTAGCTATCCAATAAGATAATGAGCGGATTGGTATCGAATTGACGATTACGGACGATTTATCGGCTAAACCAAATAAAAACTTTTTGAACAATCAAGTAAATACAAAAACTAGTGATAAGGAACACATAACCGATACGAGCTAATCTTGTAAGGAATATAGTTCCAGTTCATTGCACTACAAAAAACACGAAGAAAACTAGCTTCATCCATGTTACTACAGATCCGCCTAATTTTACTGTGCTATAATATGAGCTAACAGGAATTTAGCCATTAAGGTTTCAATAGTACTTTATATACGTGGAGAAACCGATTACGCCCATTTCGCCGGCGACGGTGAGTTGATGAAGAATGTGAAGCAAGTTATAGAGTGCGAGGTGATAAGTTCCATCTCATTCAATATTTCTTTGGTTGGTAGCCAACTTTGTTGAATGTCTTTGGTTGGTAACCAACCTTGTTGACATTGAAGAAAAAGAAGAAAAGTGTGTACAAATTGTCAAATATAGTAGGCTTTAGAGAGTGAGGCTTTGGCTATAAAAGGAGAGCTTAAACTCTCATTTCTACACACCAACAAAGAGAGGAAGAAAGAGTGAGGTTTCACAGACAAGTCTGTGAGGAAAAAATAGAGAGTGAGCGATATTGTAGTAAGGTGAGAATATCAAAAGAGTGTTATTTCTTTTGAGCGTTGTTGTGGTGAGTATTTTACTCGGATCTACAAAGTGTAAAATTCCTTGCTATAGTGAAATCAGTTGCTCGTCTCGGGCCGTGGTTTTTTTCCCTTATTCAAAAGGGTTTTCCACGTAAAAATCTTGGTGTCGTTCTCACTCTTTTATTCTTGTTAATTATCGTATCTCCGTGTTACATTATTATTCCATCTTTATTACTCTGAATATTATCTCCATAGGGGATTTATTCCCAACAACTGGTATCAGAGCTAAGGAGATTCAACACGATCACTGACGATGGAGAGTTCGAAGATTGGAATCGAGAAGTTTGATGGATCCGATTTCGGTTTCTGGAAGATGCAGATCGAAGACTATCTGTACCAGAAAGATCTTCACGAACCCTTGACTGGGGTGAAGCCGGAATCCATGACGGAGGAGCAGTGGAAGCTGAAGGATCGCCAGGCGTTGGGGTTGATCCGGTTGGCCTTGTCAAAAAACATGGCGTTCAACATCGTAAAGGAGAAGACTACAGCAGATCTGTTGAAGGCGCTATCAAATATGTACGAAAAGCCATCGGCGATGAACAAGGTATATTTGATGCGTAGATT
>MCJB01002075.1:0-28662 GCA_002018475.1 Nicotiana obtusifolia
GTGCCTTTTAGGTGGCTCGATTTTTAAATAAATTTGAATAATATAAAATAATTACAATTAAATTGAGGTGTGCCATACCAAATAAATATGCAAACATATGGCCCTCGCTAACTAAACACATAGAAAAATCGAGGCGTGCTATTTAGCAAATTCCATGGCCCTCGACAAATTAAAACACGTAGTCGCTTTAGGCGCGTTGTTCTAACAATTTCCTAAATTCGGGTGCGCATTTATGTGACCCAAATCCAAATCTCGATGTTAAATTAAAAGGTGTTACAAATTACGGGTGCATTTATGTGACGTGATTGGTGGCATATTTTGATTGACATTGCAATTCTCCAATAATTTTAAAAGCGAAAAAGCGGAATAAAGTAAAATGCACTGTAGGATAATAACAGGTATTTAAAATTAGATAATAAGCCAATTATAACAATAAGCGACCGTGCTAAAACCACGGAACCCAAGGGTGCCTAATACCTTCCCGCGGGTTAACAGAATTCCTTACTTAGAATTTCTGGTTCGCAGACTTCTTTATGAAAGTCAAACTTTTCCTCGATCTGGGATACTGGTGACTTGGAACACCAATTTAAATTTCCAAGTGGCGACTCTGAAAATAATTCAATAATCCCATTTCGATCAATGTCACTTTAATTGGAAAAAACTCTTTTTATACTTTTCCTTCTCGGGGAAGTGTACGAAAAGAGGTGTGACACCGTGTTGCAGCAAAATAGTGTTTATTTTTCAATGACTTTGCAAATGCTGGTTATTTTTTAATTACCAGTCCGAAAATTAGGTAGCTCGTGTTATTTTTTCCATTTGAATAGATAAGTATTTATTGACCGAAATAATTATTACGTTAATTGATAAATTAAAAAAAAAAAGTGGGCCATGCCCACCTTCTGTTACTATTACGTTCCTCAAGGAGATCAAATGCTAAGCTTCTTATAGGGGTTGGTCATTGGCGCAATTGTTTTGTGTTGTATTAGCACTATCGGTGCTCATTCTATTATAATTGCTTCAATCACCTTCTACCTATAAAAACATCACCCCCCAGAGGCTTAGCATAATATACATCCACGACAATTTATGTACAAACGACCTAGATCCTATAAAACATCTTTTCTGTATAGGACTCACTTACTATCAAGGTATCTATAGTCAAAAATTTAGAATGACTAGATACATGTACTTTTTTGGTGAGGTAAGGTTCATGTCCCCCTCTCTTGTAAATTTTTGCTAAGCTATCAATAAACAACTAATTTAAACAAAAAAAAAAAAGATCATAAATTTATATAAAAACCTACGATTTTATTAAAAAAAAAAAAAATGGGCGAACTTTTGGTTTTAGAATCCTAAATAGAAAAGTCTACAAAGGAGCTATGGAATTTGAAGCGTCGGTGATAAGGATTTTTGCTAAGTGAATCATTGCCGGAGGGATTAAGGAAAAAGAGATACAAAGTATATCACTTTGTTTGCTAAGAGGAGAAGAAATACTGTGAAGAAGCTCCCTCGCTACAATTTCTGCATAGACCAAGAATAAGGTATTAAATTTATTTCTTATGTTGTTTAGTTATCAGTTTCAACTTTATGATTTAAGATAGAAGTATTTTGGTTGGTATGATGAGATTAAACTATGATTTAGATAGAGTTGATAACTTATTTTGTTATTTATAAGTAAGTTTGAAGCTTTAAAGAGAAATTAGGATTTTGAATGGTGTTATTGATGGAATGGAGGGATAGTTATAGAACTAACTCCAGCAATTTAAGTTAGATGATATTCTGAATGCCAAGGATACGGGAGGAATTCACTTGGACATTAGAATTAAGAAGTTTCAGTCTTAAAGACTAGTTTTAATTGAATAACTATGTTCACTTATAATTTTACAATTTGCTTATATATCTCGACCCATGGAGGAATGAGTTAAACATTTACAATTTGCTTCGAGGTTTGGACCAAGTTGACTTGGGGTGACTTAGGCTGTTAACTTGGAATTGACATTGTTAATTAATTTTTTTTTTTAATAGATTGAGGCTATTAAAGGTTGTTTGGTTGGTGTTTTGGACATCACAATATTGAGAGACTTGCTATT
Source organism: Nicotiana obtusifolia (assembly GCA_002018475.1). NCBI lineage: Eukaryota > Viridiplantae > Streptophyta > Magnoliopsida > Solanales > Solanaceae > Nicotiana > Nicotiana obtusifolia. Next base: position 2,091 of record MCJB01002075.1, read on the forward strand.
AGCGAGGTAATTGAGACTTTAAGGTTTGGTGTTTGCTATTCTAAAATCTGTTCTGAAAATATGTTTTCTTTGCCTGGTCCATGTGTTAGGACAAGTGTGCGCTTGGCAGAATTGGTGGTCTTAGACTAGTCGAAAAAATATAATATTTTATGAAAAATACAAAAAAAAATTATTTTATAAGTTGTTTGATGGCATAGTGAGCCATGATGTTAAGTTTGATAGTTTGTTACGGCTGTGAGCCATGGTGTTGAGTTTGATAGTTTGATACGGCTGTGAGCATGATATTGGAACATTGTGTATGCCTTTGTACATCACTCGAGCATTGTGTATGCTTCTTGATATATTTGGATTATTGTGTATGCCGTCGTTGTAGATTTAGGGCATTGTGTATGTTGCCGTAGACTTGTTAGGGTATTTAGTTAATTTTCTACACTGCCATTTATAACAAGTCCTGTAGATTATGCTGAAATATATAATGTTGTTGTTGAATAATTGTTTGGACCTTATAGAGTTATTATATGGTGAAGGAATTTCTGTGCATATTATTTCTGTGTTTGTTGTGTGTTTGTATTTTCTAACACTTGTTCCAGAAGTATTCAGAATGATGAGTAGAGGATCTTACTGGATTACTTAACTCACTCCTTACCTTCATGTCTATGCAGATACTATTGGGGAAGACGAAGATAGTAGCTGACGAATTCGCTAGAGTTGATTCGGTTATTGAGGTGAGCCGCCACATTATTCGTGGAGGCTGCCAAAAGACACTTTATCATTTATTCATATGATGTCTTTTGTAATTCTCTTAGATGCTTCATGGTCTAGTGTGGGATTTGGGCTAGAGTTTCAATTTAGTACTTTGAAATATTAATTGTTAATAAATAAATTATCAGATTATTTGGATGCTCATTTAATTAATCAATTGTTTCAAATTAATGGCTAAGGTATGAAAGTACGGTTCGCCTAGCCGATGGTGTTAGTTGGGTGCCAGTCACGTCTAGGGAGTAGTTTGGGACGTGACAGGAATGGTTCGAACATTAGTTTCTGGAAGGATAAATGGTTAAACAATATTCCACTCATGGAGGTATACCCAAATTTATTCCATATTGCCCAAGATAAGAATCCCTCTATTGCTCAAAACTGATGTGGGAACAACTGGAATGTATTATTCAGAAGGTACGTTCAGGATTGATGAAACCAAAGCTGACAAACTGGTTTGCTCTCAGAATCAGATAATTGACTTCTAGCTTTGGAAGTAAATCTAGAATACCGTACTGCCTACAAAGGTCATTTGCTTCAGCTGGATTGCTCTTAAGGAAGCATGCTTAACACAAGACAATCTCAACAGAAGGGGATTTAAATTGGTTAATAGATGCTATGAGTCAAAGCAGCTCAGAGTCAGTCAGTCATCTATTCTAGCATTGTAGAGTGGCTAAGCAGTGGCGGAGCCACATGCACCCAATGGGTGTCAACCGACATTCCTTCATCGGAAAATTATAATGTGTAGCTGAGTAACTTATTTTAAAAATATGTATATATACTATATATTGACACCTCTTGATTTCTTGATGAGTTTATTTCTTTATATTTTGACTCACCTTAATGAAAATCCTAACTTCACCATTATGGCTAAGGATCTATGGAATATGTTCGTATCTCTCTTTGGCATTCGCTGGGTCTTGCCACAGCATGTTGGTGAAGCATATGCAAGCTGGAGCTTATGGAGAGTTGACAAGACCATTAAGAAGATCTGGGTGATATCCCTGCAGTTATTTTTTGGTGCTTGTGGAATGAAAGGAATCATAGATGTTTTGTTGGGATCTAACTCCAACTCATTAATCTCTTAAAGCTAGACTAAGGCCTCATTTTTTTTTTTTTTTAAGATTAAACGTCTAAATCTGAACACACATCTGAATATCAAGATGTGTATTAAGATTAAGACATCTAAATTTAAATACACATCTGAATATTAAGATGTGTATTAAAATCTGAATACTAAATGTTTAAGACCGTTTGATTTTTAATATCTGAATGTATAAAATTTATTTTTATTTGAAAATTAAACATAACATTCAAATGAAATACTAATTAATCTAATATTTTATCAATAAATATATAATTTTTATAAAATATAGTAGTTGCTGGTGGTGATGGCTAACAGTGGTGCTTGTGAATGTCGACTAGAGGCGGTGGTTGGTGGTAAGTTTGGTTGATGATGGTGGTTCAGGGTAATAGCTAGTAATGGTTAGTAGTGGTGGCGATTATGATTGACGATGGTGGTGGTGAGTGGTGATAGTTAATAATGGCGGGTGCTAGTGGTAGTTGTGATTGAGGAAGGTAGTGATGGGTGGTGATAGTTTATAATGATGGGTAGTGCCGGTTATGAATGTTGATGGTGATGGGGTGATTAGTTGTGGTAGTTGAGGTGGATGAATTTTTGTGGTTGAGAATGATGGTGGTGGGTGGTGCGGATGGCGGGTGGTGGTAGTCGATTATGGTGGCGGCTCTGATTGAGGATGATGGTGGTTGAGTATGGTGGTGCTAGTGGTGGCATGGTGGTAGTTGATAATGGTAGGCGATAGCGACAATTAATAATGAATATAGATGATAGCATCTTAATGAAATTAAGTCTCTGTTATGAATCTTAGTCATATAGACCTGTTCAGACCCATTAAGTGGTTGTGAATAAAAAAACAAACACACTTAATGATTAAGATCTAAATGATTAAGATTCAAACTTTAAAATCAAATGCACTTAATGTCTGAGATCTATATGATTAAGATTCAGACTTCCATTAAGTGCAAACAAATGAGGCCTAATATTAGTACCCGCATGATGTCCTGCTAAATGTTACAAATTAAAAAAAATAGTATGATAATATTGGCATAAACTTAAATATTATAACCCCACATATAGATAGTGATGCAAATAAATAAAAGTATAATATGATTCAAAAATAAATTCCCTTTCAATTTACATGAAGTGTTTTTATTATTAGTTCGTTCCAAAACATATTTTTATATTTAAAAATAATTAATTTTAAATTTTTTATTTTATTAATTTTACCCGTAAGGAGAAACTCTTATAGGCAAAGGATAAACTTTTTTTTTTGAAAAAAATAATTGAAAAAAAATGAATTTTTCTTTTTTATGGAGGGTCTAAAAACCTGTACTTTCAACTCCCGTCCCCGTTCTGTCTTGTTCTTCTTCCCCCAAAATTTCGTTGGTCTGTGCTGCTGACTGAATATGAATTAAGATGCGCGAGCTTCTCATTTTTGCACTTTTACAGGAAATTGAAGGTTAGTTGTCCGAGTAATCTGATACTATAAATTTAGTGTCACACTTCCTTTTCGTCGTACCCCCGTGAGGAGTATATAAAGGAGTTTTTTCAATTAAAGTGACATTATTCGAAATGGAATTATTTGTTTAATTTTATCAGAGTCGCCAGTTGGAATATTTAATTGGTGTCCCAAGTCACCAGTTTTTATCCCAAATCGAGGAAAATTTTGACTTTCCTTATAAAGTCTGCGAACCAGAAATTCTAAGTAAGGAATTCTGTTAACCCGAGGGAAGGTGTTAGGCACCCTCGGATTCCGTGGTTCTAGCACGGTCGCTCAATTGTTATACTCGGCTTATTATCTGATTTTAGTACCCATTATTAGCCCATGGTTCGTTTTACTTTATTTTCCGCTTTTAAAATTATCGAGGCATTGCAATGTTAATTAAAATATGTTGCAAATTACGTCACATAAATGCACCCGTAATCCGTAACACACTTTAATTTAACATTGAGATTTGGATTTTTGTCACATAAATGCGCACCCGAGTTAGGAAATTGAGTTATTTGAAATAACGCGCCTAAAGCTGCTACGCGTTTTTAACTGTTTGAGGGCCACGAAATTCACTGGATAGCACTCCTCGATTTCCTAAAGATTTTACTATTGATTAATGAGGGCATGCATTTTGAAATTTTATTTGGCGTGGCGCACCTCAAATTATTAGAAAGCTCTTGTTATTCGAATTTTATTAAAATTGAGTCACCTAAAAGGCACCCTCGAAATTGGCATTGTTACTATGTCACGGGAACCGTACCCATAGTCACAATGTTTATTAATCGCGCCTAAAAGCAAACTACGAAAGTTTAAGGCGTTTAAGACTTAATTACTTTTAATCTTGTATTTAGCTATTAAAAAGGCATAAGACCAACCATCATTAATATTTGGATTAACACTCTTCAAATGTAAGAAAGACAAAAAGAAATAACGATATGAACCTGTCACAGCTTTTCAATTAATTCTTCAACAAATTACAGCAATTAAAATGAGCAGTGGCAGCAACAAAACCTAGTGAATATCTCCGAATAAAGCAGACTGCAAACTTTACGAACTAGACCTATTGGTGCTGTTTTTGCAGCTGGTTTGGGGGCTGTTTGGTGCTGTTTTTGCAGCTGGTTTGGGGGCTGATTTGGGGATGGATTTCCAACTCGTTTTTTGGGCAAAATGGAGCTGATTTTTTCATTCCCTTTGTGCTGATTTTAGGTGTGTTTTATAGAGAAAAAAAGGGGTGGTTTGTGGGAGTTTGAGTGGCACAAATGAGTGGAAAAAATGGGGGAAGTGGGAGTGTGAGTGGAAGACATGAGTGGGAAAAATGAGGGAAATGGGTGTGTGAGTGGGAAAAGTGGGGGAAGTGGGTATTAGGGAGATGAGTGGGAAAAAATTCAAGCGCGGTCAAAAATTAGGTGCTCACACTTAATCTAATAAATCGCTTGTTCGATTTCTCAGAAGAAATGCTTTGAGCTGTTAGGTTTTCTTCTGAATCGACAAGCAAATAGAGTTGAAGATGCTGTTTTTTTAAGCTAGGTTTTCTGTATTTCTTAGTTAATTCCTTTTGCCATGTTAGCCTTTGTGCTGTATCGAAGATGTTACAGATGGTGATGTTCTAGAGACATTGAACTTAAGAACATAAAGATATTGTAATAAAATGCTTTGGTAATTACTGAAAGAAAAGTCAATTCAATTATTGAAACAACAAATATAAAAAAATAACTGAGAATGACAATTACGTTAACTTACAAATACAGTAATTTATGTGGTTGTTGATTATACCAAACCTACTTTGTCTATAGGAAGTTTTAAAAGAAAATATGTGTTAAGACTTGGATAAAAAAACAAGAAGGAAGATGACAAGAAGTTTTCCTTTAGTTGCAGAAGACTTAGCAGTTATCTTGTAAAGCAGAAACATAACGACCAGTTATCGTCAAAAATGTCTTGCGTTTCTTCCAGTATGTCTTCATCTTCCAAAGTCTGGAAGTATGATGTCTTTTTGAGTTTTAGAGGTGAAGATACGCGTAAAAACTTTGTGAGTCATCTCTATAATGCTCTAGAACAGAGAGGAATCCATGCTTTCAAAGACAATGAGCGTTTGGAAACATAATCGGAGAAAAGTCTTGTGTATAGCAAAATCGGATTTCCTCATGAAAGGACAAATCGAGGTCGAACCTCGGCACCGGCCATCCGGCCAGCAATCGAGATCACGTATCCGATGCCAAGGTCGGAACCGTATGATCGATACCAGGATCGATATCCGACGCCGAGGTCGGAACCATGATTGATACCGGGCTCGACATTGCGGTCGAGGGGTCATGTCGAACCTCACTTTTGTGATGGCCGATATGCCCGTTGTTTCAACTGCTGGCTTGTCCTCAAAAGTCAAGAACACTGTTCAAGCTGTACCAAACGTGCAGGACCGTCACCTAACATGCAGTACTTTTACCAAACCTGCAGTACTTTCACCAAACGTGCATGGACTTCACCAAATATGCAAGGACACTGTGATGATTATCAAGGACTTTATGGGCAAAAGGGGCTTTGATTTTTTCTATATATATACTAGGCTTATCAATGTAAAAAGGGGGCTGAACATTTTGAGAGAAAAAAGCAATATATTGATTTTCAAGTTTTCTGATTGTGTTTCATCTTCCCAGTGCCATTTTCTTTCCATTTTTACGTTCATATACTTAATATCAATTTTGTCACTTATCTATTAGTTCCCACGCATAAATTCAATTGTTTTACTTCCAATTTTCAGGGTAAACAGTTTGGCGCCCACCGTGGGGCCTAGATAATTGTGGTAATTTGATACCAAATTTCTGGATCATACGCTACTTTCTTTCCTTCCTTCCAAAAAGACTTCTGAAAAATACAAAAAAAAAATAAAAATTGTCGAACCAGCAAAATGCGCCTCTTCACATTGATGGAGGATCTGGCCACCAAGACGAAAATAACAATACAGTTCAGGGAAACCATTGTCCAATCCCGGAACAAGTGGGTGACAACTCGCAAATTCCGACTGACATTGACCGGCCTGTTGGGTCGAAAAACTGTATTCCAAATGTTGACGGGGATGGAATTAGCCTACGTGTCATTTTCGAGATGCTGCAAGCCCAACAGATGGCAATCGCCCAACTGCAAAGCCAAAACCCTACGCCAAAAGCAGCGGAGCACGATCCGTCTCGGGAGGTGACTTGCAGGGGTGAGTCGATCTTAGAGAAATCAAATAACCATGAACCGGGGGCTAATTCCGAAATTGCGAAGCGGCTCGAAGACCTCACTAGACGATTAGAGGCGAACGATAGAAAGATGGAAACATACAATTCCAGGATAGATCAAATCCCTAGAGCACCACCGATTTTGAAAGGGATCGATTCCAAAAAGTTCGTGCAAAAGCCCTTCCCGTTGAATGCAGCCCCAAGGTCGATCCCCAAGAGGTTCCGCATGCCCAACATAACCAAGTACAATGGCACGACCGATCCCAACGAGCACATTACATCGTACACGTGTGCCATCAAAGGAAACGATTTGGAAGACGATGAAATAGAATCTGTTCTACTAAAGAAGTTCGGAGAAACCCTATCGAAAGGGGCCATGGTATGGTATCATAATTTACCTGCTAAATCTATTTACTCATTTGCTATGCTTGCAGATTCTTTTGTGAAAGCACATGTAGGAGCCATTAAAGTCGAAACCAGGAAATCCGACCTCTTCAAAGTAAGGCAGAGGGATAACAAGATGTTGAGAGAGTTCGTGTCCCGGTTTCAAATGGAACGAATGGATCTACCGCCGATCACTGATGATTGGGCCGTACAAGCCTTCACACAAGGCCTTAATGCGAAGAGTTCGGCGTCTTCTCGACAGCTGAAACAAAACTTGGTGGAATATCCGGCCACCACATGGGCAGATATCCACAACCGGTACCAATCCAAGATTAGGATCAAAGATGATCAGCCCGGATCCTCCTCCGGTTTGATCTATCCTTCTGGACCATCCCAGAGAAGAAGCACCAATGATGAACCGCGACCGATCAATAACCGACACCAACCATATGTCGGAAACCCGAGAAACGCCCGGTTCGGGTGAAATCTCGTCAAGGATCGGTACAGAGACAGTCAAAGCCAGAATAATCGAGAGCTCAATCGGGGGCTTAATCGGGAGTTGAACCGGAGACCCACGGGCCAAAACACATTTGATGCGCTCTCCGGACATAAAGAGGCCCCCAAGATATCCGAATACAATTTCAACATCGACGCATCATCCGTCATATCGGCAATCGAACCCATCAAAGATACAAGATGGCCTCAACCGCTACGATCGGACCCTGCGCAGAGAGACCCTAATCAAATATGCGAGTACCATGGTACCCATGGGCATAAGACAGAAGATTGTCGGCAGCTGAGGGAGGAAGTAGCTCGTTTATTCAACAACGGGCATCTTCGTGAATTCCTAAGTGATCGAGATAAAAATCATTTCACTAACAGAAATGAAAACAAGCGAACGGAGCAGGGAGAGCCTCGACACGTCATAAATATGATAATCGGAGGGACCGGCACCCACCAAAGACCAACGAAGAAGCGCACCAAGATATCCCTCACAAGGGAAAAGTGGAGCGCAGGATTCTCGACATCAAGAACATTGCGATTCGACGATGAAGATGCAACAGGAATTATGCAACCCCACAATGACGCACTAGTAATCTCCATCCTGGTCCATAATTTTAAAATTAAACGTGTGTTAGTTGATCCAGGTAGCTCCGCCAACATCATACGGTCGAACGTGGCAAACCAACTGGGCATGACTAACAAGGTCATTCCGACAGTTCGAGTTCTCAATGGTTTCAACATAGCGTGTGAAACCACCAAAGGAGAAATCACTCTATTAGTCAACACGGCGGGAACTGTGAGAGAAACAGTATTCTTTGTGATCGAGGGAGATATGAAATATAACGCACTGCTCGGGAGGCCATGGATCCACGACATAGGGGCGGTGCCCTCAACTTTGCACCAAGTATTAAAATTCTCAACTAATGATGGGGTTAAGGTAATATATGGAGAACAACCAGTAGCGAGAGAAATGTTTGCCATCGAAGGCGGGTCCTCGATGTCAAAAACTTCCGTCGACAAGGATCGTGAAGGGAGGGAACAAAACCAGTTCCTGACGAATCCGACGCCTCCAGATCGACAGTCGAAGAACTGGAACAGATTGTGTTGAGAAGAGAAGTACCCGACCGGAAGGTATATCTGGGCACGGGGCTAAGCCCCGAGCTTAGGATGAAATTTATTAATTTCCTTTCGACTAACGAAGATTGTTTTGCTTGGTCCCATCTTGATATTAAAGGTATCCCTTCCGAAGTCATCACACACCGGCTAAGTTTGAATCCGATGTTCACTCCGATCAAACAAAAATGAAGACCCCAATCCGATGTCAAGCATGCTTTCATTAAAGACGAGGTATCTAAATTGCTTAAAATAGGGTCCATTCGAGAAGTCAGATATCCTGATTGGCTAGCAAACGTAGTGGTAGTTCCTAAAAAAGCCAATAAATTGAGAATGTGCGTAGATTATAAAAATTTGAATAAAGCATGCCCCAAAGATTCTTTTCCTCTCCCTAGCATCGATCGTATGATCGACGCCACGGCCGGGCACGAGATTCTTAGCTTTCTCGACGCCTATTCCGGGTATAACCAAATAAGGATGCACCCGGATGATCAGGAAAAGACATCTTTCATCACCAAAAGCGGGACGTATTGTTATAATGTAATGCCCTTCGGGTTAAAAAATGCCGGTGCCACATATCAGCGCTTAGTAAATAAAATGTTTGAACAACAGATAGGAAAATCAATGGAATGTATATATCGATGACATGTTGGTCAAATCTCTTCGAATAGAGGACCATCTAACATATTTGCAGGAAACGTTCAACATATTGAGGCAGTACAACATGAAGCTCAATCCGGAGAAATGCGCATTTGGCGTAGGATCGGGCAAATTCCTCGGATTCATAGTTTCCAACCGAGGAATTAAAATTAACCCCGATAAAATCAAAGCAATCGAGGATATCACGGTGGTCGATAATGTGAAGGCTGTCAAGCGGCTAACTGGACTGATAGCCGCCCTCGGCCGGTTCATTTCGAAATCCTCAGATAAGAGTCATCGATTCTTTGCATTATTGAAAAAGAAGAACAACTTTTCATGGACACCGGAGTGCCAACAAGCCCTCGAGCAGCTCAAAAGGTATTTATCGAATCCTCCTTTACTTCACACCCCAAAACATGGTGAGACACTGTATTTGTATATAGCTGTATCGGAAGTAGCGGTGAGCGGGGTACTGGTCAGGGAAGAAGCAGGTACGCAATTTCCTATTTATTATGTCAGCAAAACTTTGTGCGATGCAGAAACTAGGTACCCCCACTTAGAAAAATTGGCATTAGCTTTGCTTAGCGCATCTAGGAAGTTAAAACCGTATTTCCAGAGCCATCCCATATGCGTCTTAACCACATATCCTCTGAGAAATATCATGCGCAAACCTGAGTTGTCCGGAAGGCTTGCTAAATGGGCCGTAGAGATGAGTGGTTATGACCTCGAATTTCGCCCTCGAGATGCAATTAAGTCTCAAGATCTGGCCGATTTCGTGGCCGACTTCGCCCCGACCCAGGCATCGAACGTCGAAAAAGAGATATTAGCCAAATCGGGTGCTAAGCCAAAGAGTTGGACCCTCTTTACGGATGGGGCTTCAAATGCGAAAGGATCGGGGCTCGACATCGTGCTAAGACCACCAACGGGCAACGTCATTAGACAATCTATTAGAACTGTTAAATTAACTAACAATGAGGCCGAATATGAGGCCATGATTGCAGGTTTGGAACTAGCTAAGGATCTGGGTGCCGAAATTGTCGACGCCAAATGCGATTCCCTCCTTATCGTGAATCACGTCAACGGGACGTTCGAAGTCAGGGAGGAACGAATGTGGCGATATCTGGATAAGATACAGACAGTGCTACACCGGTTCAAAAAATGGACTCTACAACACGTGCCTCGGGACCAGAACAGTGAGGCCGATGCCCTTGCTAATTTGGGATCATCAGCCGAGCTTGGCAAAGATGGATCCGAGGAAATTGTACAACTTCTGAGATCGGCGGTCGAAGAGGGCCACGCCGAGATCAACTCAACGAGCCTGACATGGGACTGGAGAAATCAATATATACAATATCTTAGCTCGGGGAAGTTGCCTTCGGATAAGAAGGAATCGAGGGCTTTACGTACAAGGGCAGCCCGGTTTGTTCTCTCAGAAGATGGTGTCCTATTTAGAAGAACGCTCGATGGTCCGCTCGCGATATGCCTCGGACCGGGAGACACCGACTATATCATAAGGGAAATCCATGAGGGTACATGTGGGAACCATTCTGGTGCTGAATCCCTCATTCAAAAGATAATCTGAGCTGGTTATTACTGGAATAGTATCGAGAAGGATGCTAAAGAATTTGTTCGGAAATGCGACGGATGTCAAAGGCATGCGCCCATGATACATCAGGCCGGGGAGCCTCTACAATCAGTTTTGTCACCATGACCGTTCATGAAATGGGGGATGGACATTGTAGGCCCCCTCCCTCGAGGCACAGGTAAGGTTCAATTCATTTTATTAATGACTGACTATTTTTCTAAATGGGTGGAAGCACAGGCATACGAAAAAATTAGGGAAAAGGAGGTCATCAATTTCATATGGGACAATATCGCCTGTCGGTTTGGGATACCCTCCGAAATTGTGTGTGATAATGGGAAGCAATTCATCGGCAGCAAAATCACCAAGTTTTTAGAAGGTCTCAAAATCAAAAGGATCTTATCAACCCCCTACCACCCCTGTGGAAATGGACAAGCGGAATCCACCAACAAGACCATAATGCAAAACCTTAAGAAGAGGTTGACGGATGCAAAGGGCGAATGGAAAGAAATGTTGCCCGAAATCCTATGGGCCCATCGAACCACCGCCAAGACCAGTACCGGTGTCATGCCGTTTTCCCTTGTTTACGGTGCGGAAGCTTTGATACCGGTCGAAATCGGGGAACCCAGCCTCCGTTTTCGATACGCCACTGAGCAATCAAATCGAGAAACCATGTTCACAAACCTCGAATTGCTCGACGAACGGAGAGAAGTCGCTTTAATCCGACTGGCTGCCCAGAAGCAGCGGATCGAGAGATATTACAATCGAAGAACTAACCTCCGATTTTTCAAAATCGGAGATCTGGTGCTCAGGAAGGTCACTCAAAGCACGAGAAATCCTAGCGAAGGAAAGCTGGGGTCGAATTGGGAAGGACCCTATTATATCGTCGAGATCACAGGGAAGGGTTCCTACAAGCTCGGAACCATGGATGGCAGTCACCTACCTAACAATTGGAACATCGCTCATTTAAAACGATATTATTGCTAAGGTATGGCTCTTTATTCCTTACTTAGATACGTATTTATACCCTGTGCCTCGAAACTAACATCTGCAGGCGGTATAAAGAAGACGGTTCCCATCTCTGAAAACACGAGTTGCACTCTTTTCCTATGACCGGTTTTTTCCCAAAGGGTTTTTCGGCAAGATTTTTAATGAGGCAACAAGAAAATCGTGTTCACACCAGGCTGATGTCTTGTTCAAATCGATCTCGATGGAAAGGAACATCAAAGTATTGATATTAATGTAAGGGTCGGATGATCGATTAAGATCACGCCCGTGTAATTGCTTCTATTTTGTACCCAAGACAACTGTATATATCCGTTTGGAATAAAAGGGTTTCTTTCACACCAACACTTTGATGTTTTAGGGTAAGGCCCACTTCGAGTTCAGTTACACTCGAGGACGTATAGCTTATTTGGGTAAAGTTCGATTTCCAGGCTAAGGCCCACTTTGAGTTCGATCATTTCTAAGGACAAAAGGTTCATTTTGCATAATCAAAATAACCAAGTCCGATTTTTAGGCTAAGGCCCACTTCGAGTTCAATTACACTCGAGGATATACAGCTTATTTGGCTAAAGTCCGATTTTTAGGCTAAGGCCCACTTCGAGTTTGATCATTTCTAAGGACGAAAGGTTCATTTTTGCATAATCAAAATAACTAAGTCCGATTTTTAGGCCAAGGCCCACTTCGAGTTCAAGTACACTCGAGGACGTACGGCTTATTTGGCTAAAGTCCGACTTTTAGGCTAAGGCCCATTTCGAGTTTGATTATTTCCAAAGACGAAAGGTTCGTTTTGCATAATCTAAACAACTAAGTCCGATTTTCAGGCTGGGTCCCGCACCAAGTTCAATTGCGTTCAAAGGCATACGACTTGTTTGGCTGGTTTCGATTTTACGGGCTAGGGCCCAAGGCCCAGCTCGGTCGTATTCAAAGGCATACAAGATCGATCGTATTATAAGCTTATGCTGGCACAGACTGATTTCGAAGAATAGGAGTCGGAAATTCGATCTCCCAAAGATAATCATCAGAAGATAAAATAGTTCAAACAGGAGAAAAAGAGGAAAAGTGTTTTTCATACATACATATATGTACAAGAGCAAAAAATCACAAAAAATTGAAGGGGATCTTCCTATTCGGGATCGTCTTCCTCCTCCCCATCTGGGGATGCCCGTTCTTCAGCCTCGGCTTCGAGTCTCTTCGCCTCTTCGATATCATCGGTAAGGTCAAAGCCTCGAGCTTGCAGTTCTTCGAGAACGGAGATGCGGGTTTGACACCGAGTATAATCGGCCAATATCTTCGATTCCTCACGAGCGGCTTCGGCGTCGGCTTTATATTGAGCCACCTCAGCTTTAGAGGTGGCAGCCTCTGATTTTACCAACTGCTGATCATTCACTAGGACATCTCGATCCATGATGAGCATGTCAACTCGGGACCGAAGATCATTAACATTCCTGGTCAAAGCCTCTTTTTCCGAAGCCAACTTCTCGACCTGGGCTTTATATACTCCAGCCTCGTCTAGCTCTGCTCGAAGACGGTCGGTTCGATCCAGCTGCTGCTCTATTTTTACAGCCATATCATCCTTTTCTTTGCGCACAGAATCCAACTCAGCTCGGAGGGATGAAATCTCCCCTTCTAGTTGCTGACGATATAACGCCTCCGCTTTCCTTTTCCGTAGAAAAAATTCGTGATGAAGCACTGAAGACTACATAATCCAAAAAGAAAGAAAAACAGTTAGTCAGAGAAATGGCAAAAGTTCGAAGGGATTTGAGGAAAACGATTACCTTATTTAAGGCTTGCTGTGCTTCATTAAACAAGCATGCGTCTTCCACCGCATCCATTGCCGCTTGGTCCTCATCTGTTACCAAGCATCGAAGATAACTGGCCACCCCCACGGGAGCGGAGAGGACCCTCGTGTCTTCGGGTATGGTGAATTTTATCACCTTCTTCCGATCTGGATCGAGGCTCGGAGCGGGAAACGTGTCAGTCAACTTGAGGTCGACAGATACCTTGCTCGTTTCGGTGGAAGGGCTCTTCTTTGGCACGTCGAGCCCGAAGGTTATCCGCCGATGGTACATCATCGAAATAATGGTCAAAAAGACCTCCCAACGTGTGACCTTTTCCTGGGGACGGAAGCCTAACATTTTGAGCTTCATTGAAAGACGACTCCGAAAAGGGGGGAGAATACGCCATTTCCTGGGGATCGGGAATCCCTTGCGCCGTCACTCCGGCCATGACGAGGCCCTCTATCTCCGATCCATGAGGAGGGGACTTATCGGCTGCCGGTTTGGAGGCTGCTCGGTCACGTCTCAATGGTTCGATGTCGTCGCACTCATCGGAACCAGAGTCCAACCGAACAATTTTTGGTTTCCGAGCTATGGCTTTCTTTCGCTTCTTATTTTGCTCGGTCTCGGCCAGGCTGGGGGTTGCTTTCCTTTTCTCCTTCTCCGGCTCTGGGACAGGGGGACGGCTCGGAATACCTCTGTCGGGCACCTCCGGCCTCAATTCGGCATCTCTCGATAAGCCTGCAAAGGAGAAGAGAAACCGATCAGTAACGACATGACACGCGAAGTGTCGGAATCGTGAATTTTACCGTGGTTCTTTGCCTCCCACAGGCCCTTCGATATTTCGCGCCATGAGCGTTCGGAGTAGCTCCTCTGAGCCAACTTCCGAACCCACTCTTCCAAGTCATTGATCACGGCCGGCGCTTGAGCCATGGCTATACATTGAAAGAAATCAAGTTAGGGAAGGCAATAGAAGATGGTTAAAAAGATAACTATAACAGTGCGCAATCGACACTTACGTTTCACGTTCCACTTCTCAGGGAACGGCATGTCATCGGCAGAAACCAGGTCCGATGTCTTCACTCTTACAAACCGGCTCATCCAGCCCCGGTCTCTATCCTCATCGATGCTCGAGAAGGGGGGCTTGCTCGCCCTATGAGTGAGTTTTATTAGCCCCCCTCGAAAAATTCGGGGACTATACAAACGCATCAAGTGATCTAGGGTAAAAGGTTGCCCCCCGGCCCTTTCCACAAAAAAGCGGAAAAGACGAATTATCCGCCAAACGGAGGGATGAATTTGTCCTAATGTAATATCGTACCTCCTGCAGAAGGCTACAACAATGGGGTCTAAGGGCCCAAAGGTGAAAGGGTAGGTATATACATTTAAATAACCCTCTACATGGGTTGTGATCGAATCTTCGGGGGAAGGGATTATCACCTCCTTATCTCTCCTATTACACTCCGCTTTTACTCTATCAACTACTTCTTCAGTAATAGAGCTTATGTACCTGCTCACCGGTTCGCCCCGACCCGGCGCGGAGGAGGCCTTCTCTACCTTAAAGTCAAACCCAATAGAGCACCCAACTGGCATAAACGCCTTTAAGGGGGGTTCAGCTGTAGTCTTTTCCACGGCGGCCGGAGCAGCGTTTTCTCCCCCCTCAACGGATTGGGAAGGGGAAGATTGTTGATGTTGAGGGACACCTTTAGATGTCTTCGCCATTAGAACCAATAGAAAAGGAGTTGGTGAAGAGGGGGATGAATAAGTAGGTATTGGTGAAAGAGAAAGCAATGCAGGGGAAACAGGTGAGAAAGAGAATGATCAGACGATGAAAGGAGGCAACGCAAATGAGAAAGTGAAGAAGGAGAAGTTCGAAGGGCAGTATTTCATATAACGGCGACTCGAAAACCGAGGAAAGGAGGCATTTAATGAATGGCAGGAGTTTGTCGCGAATCGACATTTGAAAAGACCTTTTTCTTGACTAGGGTGCGTCAATGTGCTGATGTCACCAGACAAAAGGGACGGTCAAAACCCTCACCTAGTTTTTAGGGAAGCGGCAGCGGCTCACTTCGTTCTTTGTCGTTACACTTCAAAAAACGAGGGGGCTATCTGTGTATGGCAAAATCGAATTTCCTCATGAAAGGACAAATCGAGGTCGAATCTCGGCACCGTCCATCCGGCCAGCAATCGAGATCACGTATCCGACGCCAAGGTCGGAACCGTATGATCGATACCAGGATCGATATCCGACGCCAAGGTCGGAACCATGATTGATACCGGGCTCGACATTGCGGTCGAGGGGTCATGTCGAGCCTCACTTTTGTGATGGCCGATATGCCCGTTGTTTCAACTGCTGGCTCGTCCTCAAAAGTCAAGAACACTGTTCAAGCTGTACCAAACGTGCAGGACCCGCACCTAACATGCAGTACTTTTACCAAACCTGCAGTACTTTCACCAAACGTGCATGGACTTCACCAGATATGCAAGGACACTGTGATGATTATCAAGGACTTTATGGGCAAAAGGGGCTTTGATTTTTTCTATATATATACTAGGCTTATCAATGTAAAAAGGGGGCTGAACATTTTGAGAGAAAAAAGCAATATATTGATTTTCAAGTTTTCTGATTGTGTTTCATCTTCCCAGTGCCATTTTCTTTCCATTTTTACGTTCATATACTTAATATCAATTTTGTCACTTATCTATTAGTTCCCACGCATAAATTCAGTTGTTTTACTTCCGATTTTCGGGGTAAACAAGTCTCATAGTGGAGTACTGAAGCCTGCAAACATAAATGGAAATATTATGATCTACAACAAAAGACATCGAATAAAGAAAATCACATTTGGACTATTGGTTTCATTTAAAAAGTTACCCGATTCAGAGCCTGTTGAGCTTCATTAAACAGGCAGGGCACTTCCACCTCGTTCATTTTTTCTTGATCTTCTTCGGTCATCAAGTACCGAAGGTAATTGGCAACCCAGACAAGGGCGGAGAGTAATCGAGCGTCTTTGGGAATGGAGAAAGATATGAGGCGTTTTCGATCAGGGCATGCGCTCGGTGCAGGAAATCGGTCGACCAATTTCGGAATAAAAGAAGTCTCGCTTGCATAGGAAGGTAAGCTCTTACTCGGCATCTCTAACTTATCGAGCTCAAGGACATCTTCCGTGGCCACCGAATCCACACCGTCAAAAAAGCCTCGGATTAGGTCCCCCGACCTATGTTCTCCGCCTGAGGAACGATCTTTTGCTAATTGGGCCTCGTTGAACATTGATTTTGAGAAAGAGGGCGAATCAACGATCTCAACCGGACCCCATATGTCTTGTGAAGACCGACTCGTATCCGGGGAAGCCTCGATCCTTGCCTCAACTGCGGGCTCCCCAACTCGGTGAAGATCCACCTCGCTAACCCCTGGTTCGGGAGCCCCTTGCCCTTCAGGCTTTTCTCGCCCGACGAGCAAGTTTTATTTCTAGTTGAAAAAAAGTAGCTTCTCTCCACTTTTTCAAAAAATAATTTTAAGAAAAATACATTTAAAAATATTTTTAGTTTTTTTAAACTTGGCCATACACTAATTACCGCTCAAAAATACTTTTCAAGTTAACTAACCAAACATAAACCGTTTTTTGTCAAAAGTATTTATTTGAAAAAATATTTTTGAAAAAAACAATTTTCAAAATAAACCTATTACAATTATTAAGCACAAGAGTGACCAATCGTGTGAGTTATCAATAAATGTAAATTTGACACTCATAAGATAGTTTTACGTAGTAATGACGTGTTCAATTTGCCACAAACAAAGAAAGACCATGTTTAAAGCACAAAGATAAGAACTGTGAGGTCGGCCTTGGTTTCGGGGCGGAGCCCGAGATCAAGTTACGAATTCGATTAAAGTTTAAATTTATATTTGTCTTAAAAAGTTTTATTTAACATGTTCAAAGTAGTAATTTAAAATTTAATAATTTAAAAAAATTAAAATAATAAACCTATAAACTTCAAATAATAATTCTGGGTCTGTTTGGTCCATGCCATTTCAGGTTCAATCAAGTAAAAAAACAAAAGAAAGTGGACGACAATCAGTTATCTGGGACCTTCTTAGGAGTTGGACCCCTTCACAATAATGTCACAGAGAGTCAGAGACAGTGATGGAACATGCTACCTCAGCCTAATTTTATAAAGCAGTGTAAATTAACGTGTGGAAAAAATGTATATAAGTACAAATATAAATATTATATTTATACAGCTTTGTATATTTACGACGACAACTTTTGTAACTACTGTGGTTTATGTAAAACTTGTACTATCTCAGTCTCAAATTTTATATTTTAACTGCAATTAAAAGTATAATTAATTCTAATAGGGAATTTGTTTTGATTGCCTCTTCATTTTTGAAAAAGGCAGGGTTCAATTTTATGACAGATAGGAAGACCAAATTCTGCATTCACATAGATGAGATTTGATTTGCTTTTTAGGCTTTAAATATTTCCCTTTTATTATTAAGCACCTCAACAACGTCAGTTTTCTCACCATATACCAAAAGCTGAGAATTTACTGTTGGTTGATCTTTAACAATATTCTTCAACTATGTCTTACGCTTCTGCTTCCAAAAATTGGAAGTATGACGTCTTTCTGAGCTTTAGAGGTGAGGATACGCGTAAAAACTTTGTGAGTCATCTCTATAATGCTTTGAACCAAAAAGGAATTGATGTTTTTAAAGATGATGAGCGTCTGGAAACGGGAAAACCAATTTCTGTTGAACTTTTGAAGGCCATAGAAGAGTCCAGATTTGCTGTCGTGATATTTTCACAAAGCTATGCATCCTCAAGATGGTGCTTAGAGGAGCTTGCACACATCATAAAGTGTCAAAATGAATTGGAGCAGACTGTGATTCCAATCTTTTATGATGTGACCCCATCTGCTGTACGCCATCAAAATCCGCCGTTTGCTGAGTCATTTTCTCAACATGAGGAAAAATACAAAGATGATATGGAGAAGGTTCAAAGATGGAGGGATGCATTTGGAGAGGCTGGAAAATTATCAGGGCATGATCTAAAAAATTATAAGTAAGCTCTCTTTTCTTTTTCTTTTTTGCTTTCTCGTTTTACAAGAGGAAATGGGACCAAACCATTAGTTAAGTTACATTTCCAAACAAGTATCATCTGTCTATTTTGCCTAAAAAGAAAAGAAGATCCGATCCAGGAAGCAGAGACATGTAGTCGGTTTACTTGTATTTATAAAACACTATGTTAACTTCTGTTTAATTTACATAGTGTCTCTTGCATCGTAATGTGTAGGGATGAGGTTGATTGCATCAATAAGGTGGTTGATTACATATTACCAAAGTCACTTCAAGCTATCCCACCGTCATCTGGAAGCTTAGTGGGTGTGGAACCTCAAATTGAGAAAATAATTTCATTATGGGATATGGAATCAAATGATGTTCGTTCCATTGGAATATGGGGGATGAGCGGTATTGGCAAGACAGAAATTGTAAGTATCATATATGAGAGATATCGTCATCTATTTGATGCTGATTGTTTTCTTGGTGATGTTGGAGAAATGTACCAGAAAAAGGGTCTTACATGGATACAACAAGCTCTCATCCGTAAGCTATTGGGGAAAAAGATACCTATAACTAGTGAACGCGAAGGTGCCATACTTATAAGGAATAAGCTTCGCTGGAAGAAAGTTTTGGTCATTCTTGATGATGTAAACCATCTAAATCAACTAAAATTATTAGTTGGAGGGACAGAGTGGTTTGGCAGGGGTAGTAGAGTTTTGATTACCACGAGAGACAAGCACCTGATAATCGCTCATGTAGGGGAGAATAAAGTGTATGAAGTCCTACTATTATCTGAGAATGATGCTCTTGAACTGTTTTGCCTGCATGCTTTCAAGAGAAAATCTCCAGAGAGAGATTTTGAGGAGCTTTCAAGGGAAGTGGTGAAGTATGCTGATGGGCTCCCTTTAGCTCTTGCAGTTTTGGGTCCTTCTTTTCGTGGACGAAACAAAGAGCAATGGAGAGATATAATTGATAGACTGAAGAAAATCCCTAATGATGACATTTTAGGAAAACTTAAGATTGGTCTTGATGGATTGAATAAAGATGAGATGAGAATATTTTTGGATATCGCATGCTTGTACAATCATGAACAAAGATATTATGTGGAACGAATACTTAAGAGTTGTGGTATTCATCACTTGATAGGAATAAGCCGTCTCATTGAAAAATCTCTCTTATCCATCAGTAGAGATGGCTGCAGCTACATATTTAATATGCATAGTTTGATTAGAGGAATGGGTGAAAATGTCCTGAAGGAAGAGCACACAAACAGCAGAATATGGCTTCATGAGGAGGTTCATGACCTTTTTGCTGGAAAGTTGGTAAGGGATATTTTAACAAAATTGATAGTTTTGTAAGCTGATAGTACAGTGACTTTGTTCCGTTGAGTTTTTTCTGCCTTTTTTTTTTAACGATTCCTTGACAAATAGATATATGTTTCTTTCTTTACAGAAAACAAAAAAGGTGGAAAGCTTAAAGATCCCAAAAGGTTACAATTTTGAAGATGAAAATGTAAATCATAACAAGGTATTCAAGAGGATGCAAAGCTTACAGGTGTTAATAGTTGATGATAAAACTTTTTGCTCGGAAAGCACTGTCACTTGTCTTCCTTCTAGCCTGCGGTGGATTCAATGGCCGTTCTATCCTTCAAGTTCATTGCCGCAGAGGTTTGAACCATCACACCTCGTGGGGCTTAGATTATATAACAGTCGGCTTGTCGAACTTTGGCCAATATCAAAGGTATACTTGCGGCTCTCCTCTCTCTCTCTCTGTCCAATACAACAAAATTCCATTGTTTTTGTTTGCTAGGTTTAATGCACATAAATTGATTCCATGATTTAAATGCAAATGCAATAAATGTTTTGATATACACAATTAACATCAATATGTTTGGTAATCTCACTTGAAAAGTGGAAACTTAAACTTACAGGTCCAGTGTCAAAATTTATCCAAAATCACACCTATTATCTTTCCCTTTCACTCCAACAACTCATATCTCCATCTTTCCCCCCTAATTAAATCTTCTAAATATTTAGGTGGAATCGATCTATGGTAACATTCACGAATCAATATCTAAACTTTAACAAATCGATGTATATCCTGTTTTAAGTTAAATAAATTGTATATCAAAGATGGTTCAAGAAACTTTGTTTGTAGCAATAAATATAATAATTAAATCTACCGTGAAGCATGCATGCTAGGACGTTCTATCACGGATGTTATTCACTTTGTAAGGAGGTTGGTTGAGCAGTATAGGGAGAGGAAGAAGGAATTGCATATGGACTTTTGGGTCTTTAATCCAAATCCTTAAATTCCTTCTCTATTTCTCTCCCATTTTACTCCCCAATTGAACTCCAGCAAACCCAATCCCGAATTTCTACTCCTTTCTCAAATTTTCTTGTAGTCCGTAGTTGTATTCTGACAAAACATTCCAATAACATAACAAACACTGACACCAAAGGAGAGGTCAAAAGCTGGTGAGTGAAACATCAATGAATTTTGATTAAAACTGAGTTTTGGCAAAATAACAGCGTCCTAAATTGTGCATCTTCGTAAGAAGAGCTCCCCACCCTTTACCGCCTTCCTCTTCTGCTTTCTTATAATAATACTGAATATTGCGTTCTTTCAATGGTTGAAGAGAAATATTAAGTCAACAGGAAGAACAGATGTTGAATTCCTTCTGAATATGATCAAACAGTAATTGTTGGGTGTCATAAAATCAAAAAGCAAAACAGAATATAGACACCATAATATGACTAAAGGATGGAACCATTAAAAAACACACAAATATAGCTATATTTGCTTTCTATGGGAACGGGGTTATAAATAACTTCATAATGAAGTACTTTATCACAAAGAACAGTACAGAAACTATTTTCATTTGAAGTATCTTTAATATTTGGATTTCACAATTTCAAATAATTCTGAACAAATTTTTATAATTATAGAACATCTTGAATATAAACTTGTTGGGAGTGTTAGATACTCTTAATGGTGTGGGGTCTTTTGATAAAATCGTGGGCATTTGGCTCAAAGCAAACAATATAAGACTTAGGAGTATCTTTGGGCCGTTTTAATCCAACAACTGGTATCAAAACTTCTGTTTTTCCCTTTTATAATTTAATTTGTCACTTCTCTAAAGATGACATGTAAGCCCGGGGTTGAAGCGTTAGCGCCAGGTACTCCCTCACGACGTAAGCCCTATAAATATTTGATTTTCAATATTTTAAAAAGTAAAATCTAAAAAGGATCTATGATATTAAAAAAGGTTTTATTGTCATTGTTAAATTAAAAGAGAAGAAATATATATTTAGATGTTAAGACAATTATGTATCTCAAAAACACAACTGAAAAACACGTTTCCATTTTCCACATTAGCTAGTAGCTACTGTTTAATTTTTTTTTTTTTCTCGTCCAGCCTACTTACTTTAGTGACCATTCTGAATACAAAACTTTTCCGTTTTATTTAGCTTGCATTTTCCGTCAATTCTGTAACAACCTTCTCTTCTCCCTCTCTCTTTTGTTTTCCCTCAACAAAATACAATCGCAATATTTCTATTATTACTACTTAAGCTCACAGAAACATTATGTTTTATATTCCACTCTTGTTTGAAAACAGAGATTGAACAAGTTGAAGCATTTGGATCTAACCAAGAGCTTCAGATTAACAAAAAGCCCTAATTTTGGTGATATGCCAAACTTGGAGACACTAAGTTTGCGTGAGTGTATGAATTTGGAAGAGGTCCATCCCTCTCTTGGACATTGCAGAATGCTTACTTCTTTGAATTTGTGGGGTTGTCGCAAACTTAAGAAGCTTCCAAAATTTGTTTCCATGGAATCTCTTGAGACTCTCAACCTCCGTGAATGCACAAGTTTAAGAAAATTTCCAAAGATCTGTGGGAATATGCAGCACTTATCAGAACTCTATGTGGAATCCCCATGGATAAGAAGCTTACCCCCTTCTCTCAGTGGTCTAAGCAAATTACATTTGAGACTTTGTGAAGATCTTGAAAGTATTCCAGACACTAGCATTCAAATTCTTAGATTTCTGACGATTTCAGATGGCAGGAAACTAGCAATGCCAAACAGCCTTTTTGAATCAGAGCAATTGGAGGAACTTTATATACACCATTGTTCTAGATTGGTAGAGCTCCCCCTATCTGTTAGAGTTCAAAAGAAGCTTATTACGTTAGTTTTAGAAGACTGTGAGAATTTAAAGAAGCTTCCAAACTCTATTCAGATGAAGTCCCTAAGACGACTCAAGATATCCAATTGCCCAAAATTAGATACATTTCCAGAAATCAATGGAGATATGCATTCCTTGACACAACTGACCATAAAAATTACAGGGATAAGAGAACTGCCTTTATCCATTGGGGATCTGAGCAACCTCGAATTTCTCAATCTGGATTCTACCGGGTTAAGAGAACTGCCTTCATCCATTGGGAATCTGAGCAACCTCGAATATCTCAATCTGAAAGGATGTGAAGATCTTTTAAGTCTGCCCAACAGCCTCTGTAATTTGAAGAAGCTTGAAGAACTTGTTCTCAAAGGCTGCAAAAAGTTAGAGAAGCTTCCAGAAAACATTGGTAATCTTCAACGGTTAAAAGAACTTGATGCAAGTGATACTGCAATCTCCCAACCACCTCCCTCCTTCACCAAGCTTCGCAATCTGGAGATATTACAATTCTCGAATGCTGCACAGCATTCGTCAAGTTTTGTTTCACATCAACTATTAGCTTTTTCCTCCTTGACAGAACTTCATCTTGGTAATTGCAACATATTGGGTGGACTTCCTGAGGATCTTGGATCTTTGCACTCTCTGGAAGAGTTGAATTTAAAAGGAAGCAATATTTCTTGTTTACCCAAAAGCATCAACAAACTCGTAAGCCTGAAATCCCTGGATGTGCGATTCTGTCAGAATCTTAATGAACTTGAACTACCCCCAAATTTAAAGGAGTTATATGCAGATTATCATTTAGCCACGAAGAGCATCAGAGATATAGTATTTAAGTGTGTTAGGTTGCGTGACATCTGTATATCATGGTATGGTCATGAAAGAACCGAATGCGGAATTGTCACAACTAACCAAGTTAAAGTGTTGCAGTTCCTACAGCATTTTCTCAGGACATATATCCAGGTTTTTGTCTCTCCCTCACATATGAATGTCAATTAATTGATCTATTCTAATAATGATCTTCTGTTGCAGTGTGACTTTCACCAGAGGAGCTACTTTTGCATTACTTTCCCTGAAGTCAGAATTCCAGAGTCGTTTGATTATCAGTTTATAAATCAATCAAAGATCTCAATTTGTCTGAATCCATCCTGGTATACCCATAAATTCCTGGGTTTTTCGATATGTTTCTATTCTGATAGACGTAGAGTTGACCTAAAAGCTACATTGGTCTGCAAATCTGAGCCTGAAAGAAAACATTCCTTGAATTTTAGCATCCACAAACGTTGCCTTAACTTTCCTTCTGTCTTGTGGTACTACATACCATTTAAAGCATTGTGGCGCACTTCTAACGATAAAGAAGGGAAGATCCTAAATGATTATTGCATATTTGAGGTATCCTCAGAAGCGAAAGCATATTGGGGAATTCGCCTGGAGTATGAGAATAAAGTTAGGAAATGGAGAAGGAAGCAACGTGTGACACAAAGTCCCAAACTCCATCCAGTTCCGCAAAACGATAATGCAGTGACAACTGAAATTGGTTGTTCTATGGTATTTGAACAACTAGAGCCATCATGCAGTTCTGGTTCGCAGGCATTTGTTGAGAATAACATCACAACAGAGAGGGGACTACATTTGGGGTATGAGAATAAAGCTCTAGAGATTGGTCAAGCAACAATGGTAGTTCAGAAGGAACATGAATCTCAGAATGTTGAGCTGATTAGAGTTTGTGATAGCCTATCAAAGAAGATGGACGATGCTTCAAGAAAGAGAAAGAGAAAGAGAAAGAGAAATAGAAAGAAAAAGAGAAAGATGGCATGGGAAAATGAGACCAGCATCTCTCATAGCCCCAACTAGCTTGCATGATTTTGATTGGATCAGGAGAATCCTCTTAGATTTTTAGCAAATATTGGGTACCCGAAAGGAGAAAATCAAGGTTAGCCTCGAAATCTTGAGAATTCTCATGTTCATGTGTATATTTACACTTAATTTCACGTTTCTTGGATGTAGGAAGCATCTATCCAATTGGATTTTAAACACAAAGAAGGTGTGTAATAGTGCAGCAATTACTCAACATCAACGCCATATGCTTGAAACTATGCAAGTGCGTGCTTGTTACCATTTTGTCGAGAAAGGTACCGGATATTGCTCCTACCACTTTATTCTTTCCTTTGATGCTTTAGGCCTCTGCTTCTATGTCTCTCTCAGTAAAGCTAAGTGCAAGGTAGCTGGTGATATCATCCTCAGGTAGCAGGGCAATTCTACTTGTTTTAATTTTTCCCTTAAATTTATCGTAGTAGGGGAAACTGGAAATAATTTAAATAATTTGAAAATAATTATGCAATCCGTACATAGACTATACTATTTTTAGACAAATATATGCTTTTGGCTTTAGGTTGGTGCTACGTATCTCTGAGTATACTTGATCATCTGAAATATTTTACTATTATATATATATATATATATATATATATATATATATATATATATAAAACTTAGAACCAGTTACTACATATAGGAACGATATAGCATATCATTTACAAGTTAGTAATTCTCACGTTCTTAGACATAAGGCTAATATAAGAAGAATAATAAGACAGATTGAGAATATCCCTTCATTAGGTTAATATTTATATGAGACATCACTTTTCAAGTTTTTATCCACAGTCACCGGAAATCTTAAGATTAATAAAAGCACAGAATAAATATTTAAATAGATTACAACAATTTAAGATTAAAACAGAATTTTTTTTACAAGATATAGATACAAATTTTAAGGAAGATTTAGATAAACCAGAGATAATAGAATTTAAATATTTTACAACTAAACAAATAGATCAATTAAATTTAGATATAAATAACGCAATAGAACATATAGAATATTTATCAAGACTAATAGGAGCAATTATATGAAAAGACACCCAGCTTTCGAACATATAAGACGAGCTATTAGAAACCCTTGAAGAGGTTAGAAAACATTATAAGGCTATTAGAAAAGGTGGTGAGTGTATGATTAGAGCTAGTTATAGTTTTAATTAGAAATAGATCTTATAAAGAAAATAGAATATCTAGATTTAGAAATACCATTTGAGAAAAAATATAGAAAATCTTTTAAAGAAGGAATACAAATAAGGTGTAACGTAGCTAAAGGAGAACATAATTTACATAGTGAAGACCCTCATCTAAATTCAATAACAGATTTAATAATAAATTTAAGAGAAAATCTTAAAAAGGAAAACGATAAAATATTAAATTTATTAGAAAAAATAGAATCTACACAAAATAAACAATTAGAGATTATAAGGAAATTAGAACAAAATCAAGATTTTTTAAAAGACCAACAAGAATTTTTAAACAAGAAAATATTAGGAAAAAATCTAGAAGATAATAATATCCAAGAATTTAAACAATTATTAATACAAATAAAAGAAGTAATACTTTTATGAACGATTTAGATAATCCTTTTTATAAAGATATCTTAAAAAAGAGTAGTCTAATTCAAAAAGATCCAGAAGGATTAACAGATTATTTACCACCCTCAAAGTCGGATCAAGTTTTAATAAAACAAAATAATACAATTATTTTATTATTATTAGATATAAATTTAAAATTAGAAAGTTTAATAAAAGGAAAGTCTAGTATAGGACAAACTTCAGAAATAGACGATATAATTGATAAATTAAAGAAAGTAGAAATAACACCTGCTAAAGAAAGAGTTAAAATTGTAAAAGAACCTCAAAAATGGAGATTTTTTCAAGTAAAGGAAGTAGAAGAATCCAAAAAGGAAGTAGTTCAA
>MCJB01002076.1:0-13206 GCA_002018475.1 Nicotiana obtusifolia
AGGCTCTGTTTGCAAGGGTCTAGGCCACCTGGTATCTTTGATGCGGCCGATCGCTGAAACCAGAGTCGCTGAGTCGACATTGAAGTTATACTCGGACAACCGGGGTGCTTCTTGTCGATCACCGATTTTCTCGAAGTTGCCTTTCGGCAACGGCCTTCTATTTCTCTGATTTACTTCGTATTTATTTTCTTGTCTTGGAACCTTGGGTCCCCTCGGTATAATTCGCCAGTCTTTCGGGTATGGTCGATGCCTATCCCTGTTCGACCTCGGTTCACGTGAACTATCCCTTCGAGCCCGATCGAAAGCTTTGATTGTGTAAGAAGATCCCGAAGCAACTCCGACTTGATCATCTTCTATCCTGATTTTAGATTGTACCGATTGTGGATATCCGCCCAGGTGACGGTCGGGTACTCGATCAAGCTCTGTTTGAGTTGTCTCGATGCAGCAGAGTTGCCGGTGTTTAGTCCTTGGGTGAAAGCTTGTACCGCCCAGTCATCAGTAACCGGAGGTAGATCCATCCGCTCCATCTGGAACCGAGACACGAACTCCCTTAGCATTTCATTGTCGTGTTGTCTGACTTTGAATAAGTCAGACTTCCTTGTCTCGACCTTGATGGCCCCTGCATGGGCCTTTACAAATGTATCAGCTAACATAGCGAAGGAGCCGATGGAATTCGGTGGCAAATTGTGATACCACGTCATCGCTCCTTTTGATAGAGTTTCCCCAAATTTCTTTAGGAGAACGGACTCGATCTCATCATCTTCGAGATCGTTTCCCTTTATAGCACACGTATAGGCTGTTACATGCTCATTAGGATCCGAAGTCCCGTTGTATTTCGGAATATCGGGCATGCGGAATTTTTTGGGAATTGGCTTCGGAGCGGCGCTGGAAGGGAATGGCCTTTGTATGAACTTTTTAGCATCTAAACCCTTTAATACCAGAGGTGCTCCCGGTATCTGGTCCACTCTGGAGTTATATGTTTCGACTTTTTTGTCGTTGGCTTCGATTCTTTTTTCACCTGTTTCGACCCGTTTGGTTAGCTCCTCTAGCATTCTGATAATCCTGGGGTTGACCCCCACACCGCTCTCATCCGGTGTTGCTATGCCCGGTTCATTTTGTCCGGTTGCTGCCTGAGGGGCGGCATTCTCAGCTCTACCTGGGCTCCGGGCGCGACTTTGCAGTTGGGCTATGGCTATTTGTTGAGCTTGCAGCATGTCGAATATTACCTTGAGGCTGATTTCGCCTTCTCCACTTTGTTGAATTCCCGAACGATTCTCTCCCCGAACGCTATGTGTCGAGCCTGATGCATGGTCGGCTTCGATCGCCACTTGAGAATTAACATCGATTGGGGCTTCCTGTCAGGGTGCAGTGTTGTTTTCCGCTTGGTTGTTGATTTCATTATTGAGAGGAGGTAATTGTGCCATGATTAACCTATGTCCTGAAAAACAGAGAGCTTTGCAAAGAACAAGTGTAAAATTGTGTTTTTGAGAAAAGTCGTATCAAAAAATTCACTAATATCCTCGGCCCCACGGTGGGCGCCAAACTGTTTACCCTTAAAATCGGATAACAATTGAATTTATTCGTGTCGCTAAGGATTTGTGAACCAGTTTGATACTAAATGAAAATATGGCAAATGCAATTAAAATATTATGATAATAAAAGGGTAGTCAAACCGCAAATTGGCGATGAACTATGAGAAATGGGGAAATATTCCGATGAATAGCGAATGGAGCGTTTGAGAACAGGAAAAGTGATAAGAAATAGCCAAAATATATCAACTGTGTTTTCAGAGAATGTTGTATGTTACAATGGTGAATCAGAACGCCTCTTATAGGCAAAAATGAGAATTCCCAATAAGGTAGGTAACTAATTACAAGATAAATCCCCTTAAATCCGGGATTGAATCTCCTCAAATCGTGGCGCAACGATTTTAATGGTTGAGATAATTACTCCCGCGATATATCCGGTGAATGGCGAGATATACTGTTTGAGGCCGATCTTCGATCTCCAAACGTTCCTCGGTTAGCTATATCGGTCGTCTCATTTCGGCTGCTCCTATCCACGTGCCCGACTTTTGATCCCGGACCGAACTAGCTCGGCCTCGTACCATACCCGTCCTGTCTTCCCTCGACTGTGGCCTACCCGATCATATCCGGCCCGATTTCTTTTAATTATACCCGACCCAATACAAATTGGTATTTTTGCTTTTCCTTTAGTATATTTACAATCTATTATATGTTCTTTTTGACTTATTATGTAATATTCTTCTGTTTTTCTTTTAAACCAGTTTTTTATTATAGGTACTTCTAAAATTTTATCTACACTTAAGTCTAATTCTTTACCTTTTATTTGCTCAAACATATTATTATCGAAAATTATTTTTTGTTCAAAAGATTCTTCATCTTGATATTCTTTTTGTTTAATTATTTGTATATCTTTTTCAGTCATACTCTATCTCTTCTTCATCTATATCAGTTGTAGTTTCAGTTTCGGATAATTCGTATATACTATCTTCACTTTCTATTTCATAGTCTATATAATCTATTTGGGTATAGTCATCATTTTCTATTATGACTTCTGTTATTTGTTTTTTCTTTGGATCTTTAGGTATTTTATAATTTTTAGCTATGTGTCCTAATTTTTCACAATTGTAACATTTACATTCAGATAAATTTCTCTTTTGTTTATGTCCAGAAAAATCATGTCCAGATTTACCAATAACCTTAGTAAATACAGACGAATACACCAATAAAGAATTAATTATAGGAGGAATACCAATACAAATAAAATATATAATGAAGAGACATAATTAACCTTAGGAATAAAATGGTTAGATAGTGTAAAACCATATAATTTAGAAGATAAACAATTAACAATAACTTATGAAACTAGGAAAATCATAATAAAGCGTACAATAATGTAAATAATGACAAAAATTTATATATTAGTAAAATTTATAGTAGAAGAATATTATAATAGATACTATACACCAATGATAGATACAGGAGCAGAAGCTAATATGTGTAATCATAATAGATTGCCAGATAGTAAATGGGAAAAATTAAAAACACCTATTATAGTTACAGGATTTAATAATGAAGGGAGTATGATTTTTTTTTTTTGGGTGAAATTATTGTTTATTGATAGCTTAGCAAAAATTTACAGAGGAGGGGGACATAAACCTTACCTCGCCAAAAAAGTACATGTATCTAGTCGATTTAAACCATTGACTATAGATACCTTGATAGTAGGTAGTGAGTCCTATACAAGAAGGATGTAATAAGAGTTCAAGGTCTTTTGTACAAAAAACATGTTCAGTGGCAATGTTGTTTCCTTGTTCTTTTGTCTGCGAGCTTGATTCAGGTCTTCCTTTGTTCTAGATATGCATTAAGCTAAGCTTGTGGGGGATGATGTTTTTATAGGTAGAAGGTGATTGGAGCAATTGTAATAGAATGAGCACCGATGGTGCTAATACCACACAAAACAATTGCGCCGATGACCCTCCCCTATAAGAAACATATCCTGTTGATAAGAGTGCAAGTTCTAGTTTATGAATCTGTGTGCTATTGTGATGTCTCTGTGAGAAGATTTCTACAGTTGGTCTCTTTATCTGCATCTGTTCAAGTTTTCCAACTGTTCTGTTTCTTCTATCTCTGTATCTCAAGTCATCATTTGTCTAAGAGCTGCTGTGATGTTGCTGATTTCTCCTTTTCTTGTTGGGTTGATGAATGGTATTCGATTCTGCTGGAGTTTGTTGCCTGTTACTCCCAGAAGAATGAGTTTTGGTTATAGGGGAGTTTGAGCTTTCCTGTGTGCTCCAGTGAGTCTTCATAGTGCCTAAATGATCTGTTAAGCCTTGACGATTGCCCTGTGTAGCTGCTGCAACTGTTTTTATCTGTGGATTCAGTTTTTCAGAAGTGAGTTTCTGCTGCTTTTTTTGTTCTGTAGGTTATTGGTTGCTGGAATTCCCCAATGCTCTGTTTTGTTGAAAACATTTTCTAGCTGCAACTTCTTGGCATTTCCTCTTGCTGCTGCTTTTCCCAACTGCAAAGACAGAAGTAGAGAGTTCAGTGATGTTATGTGAAATGTGTGCGATGATTTTTGATGGTTGTTTGAGGTATTTGCAAGCAGCAAATTCTTGATGTTTTCCCTTGCTGCTGTTTTTCCATTTTCACGACACTGTAATTTCTTTCCAGTTGGTGCATCTCGAAGCATGCTGTTTTTGTAGTCATTGTGGTTCCTTTCCAGCTGGTGTATCAGCCTACTCCCCATGATTTTTCGACCAGCTGCTGTGCACTTTGAATTCTCCAGTTGCTCTGTTCTGTTTGAGGTATTTGCAAGCTGTAATTTGTTGGCATTCCCCCCTGTTGCTTGCATTTCTTTGCTAGTTGGATCATCCTGCAAAAACAGAGAGATAGTTAGTATGACATATTTTGTGTGTAGCAGTAGAAAGTTTCTGTTTCTTATTGTGCTTTTTGTTATTTTAATCCCTTTCTTCATTTCAGCTTCATGAATTATCATTTTGATATGTTTACTAGAAGATAGGGGCATTGTGATTTGTCATTATTGAGAATTTGCTTTGCAGTTCTGTCTAAGTGATTGAAGTGTCGACATTCTACAAATCCTTCCTCTAGGGCTAGGTTTGCGATGTGGTCAGCCAGTTTGTTTCCTTCTCTAAATGTGTGAGAGGTGTACATTGTAAGCTCTTGTTTCATAATAAAAATATCTTCTATCTGATCAATTATGCACCAAGGAGGTTTCCAGTTGCCATTAATGATGTTGCTCAGTAGCATGGAGTCAGTCTGCATCCAGATTTGTTTGTATCCATGTGATATGCAGTATCTTAAAGCTTCCTTGATGGCTATTGCTTCCGCTTCTATGTTGGTTCCTTCTTGTATCTCAATGCCCATTGCATATATGAGGTCTCCATTTTCATTTCTCAGACAGTAACCAATGGAGCTTCTCCCTGGGTTTCCTTTTGAGGTTCCATCTGTGTTAACCTTTATCCATCCCGGTTTTGGGAGTTCCCACATCACTTTTTTGTATGTTATTTTGGGTTTGTGGTTTCAAGCTTGTGAAGAAGCTCACTCCATTTGTACGGGGCGTCAAAGCCAGGCTTTTTGGTATTTACTAGAGCTTGGATTGTAGTGGAGATTTGATATATGACTCTGCCAGTTGTTATTGGTTCTCCATGTTTGATACTGTTTCTTCTTTTCCAGAGTTCCCAAACTATGCAGGAAGGTAGTGCTTGAAGCACTATTTTGATTCTGTTTATTGCTTGAGTTGTCCAGCATTTCACTATTGCATGTTGAAAAGTTAGCCCTTCCATACTGATCCCTGCTCTCTGTAGGAAATATTTTCATACTTTGTTTGCTGTGTAGGAGTTAAAGAATAGGTGTGTCATGGTTTCCTCCTTCGGTTCATTACAGCACCAGCATTTTGAAGGTAGGTGGTAACCCCATCTTTTCAAGATATCATCCAATGGGAGTTTTGCCTTCCATACTCTCCACATAAAGAAGGCGATTATGAATGGAAGTCCTTTGACCCATATCTTTTCATATGCTTTCTTTGGGTTTTCTCTTCTTCTGAGGTAATCCCATGCAGTAGTGACTGTGAAATTGCCTTGGCTTTGTGGCATCCAGAAAGGTGTGTCAAGAGATTGTTTAACATTTCATATGTTAAATTATTTTACTTTGTATTGTTTCACTAACAGTTTTACTTCTCTTATCTTGCTAGGTACCATCACACTGAGTTTCTTTCGAAAGACGACATTTGGAGATAATCAAAGACAAAACCCCATCAAATCCTACTTCGTATTTTCCGTACGCGGATGTAACCAAACGTAAAGTATAGTAAAGTCATAGATGAATGTTGTATTTGCGTGCTTTCTTTGATATTAGCTATTTGTTAAATACTTAGAGTTAATTGCATCTAGTTAATAATCGGATTAACTCGCAATGATGTACGTTAAGCAATTCTTGATGTTTGTGCATAAATGTTAGGTTGGAACATATTTAATAATATGTCAATTAATTTAGGATTGATATACATCTAATTAATTAAATTAGGTGTACACATAAAAAAAAATAACATGCCATCTTTTATCAAAAATAAATAAATAATGTCATCCTTCACTAGCATGTATCTCGAAGAAATTTATTTGGAAGTTATCCTTTAATTATGTCACTTCGAGTAGGCATGCATGTAAAAATGTAGTTGGATCTTCATATTTTTGACATATAAAATTCTGTATTCATTGGGCTTGACCCGGACGATTTGATCTTTGATTATCTATGTTATTGCAATTCTTTCTCTATAACAATTGTTTTCCTTCATATGGTATACATTCTCTTGTACCATATTCATTATTTATTCATCAAATCAATTCTTTTACTATACACTAAATTTATTCAAAGATTATTCTCTTCCACCTTTTGCCAATTATTCTAGAGTGAAATTCCATTTTTTCATTTGGCTTATCACTTCAAATAGTTAATCTTTCTACGTAAGTCAAATTCTTTCAAAGTATATTCTTTAATTAATATTCATTTAGTCAATTTACAAATATTTCACTTATCACTATATATTCTCTTATATTTTTATTTTTTTTAGCAACTTGTTATACTTGTTCATTCATTTTAAACAAAATTCTTTCATGTTTTATACATTAAATTAAAAGTGCAAGACATAGTGTTCGTACATCCTTTAACCTTGTCTTGTATTATTTATTACCATTTATTAAACTTTGTACTTTAGTCAAATACAAACATTGTTTACTTCTTACTTAACCTATTCTTTTAAAATACTAAATTTTATTCTTCATATCTTTTGCACCAATTTTGAAGATGTAAGTCGTTTCATACAATTCATTATTTACCTTTAGCTAGACATGCACACAAATATAAATATATTTTGTTATTCATTTGTCATAATTGATTTTCCTTTAGTTAATGTATTTTCATAATTTTTCTTGTAAATATTAAATCAACTCTTTTCGTACCTTATTCATTACATAAAAACTATTCAAAAATAATTATTCACCTTTTATAATATATATTCAATTAAGACTAATCTTATATAGTTAAATGGCTTGGCTTTAATTATATGTCGAAATTTCCTTTATACTTTACTTCTAACCCAGTTCTTTCAGTCAAACTCCAAAAATATTTTTGTTTATTAATTTACTTTGCATATTATGTATATAATTTGCTATAAATGAAATGGTCATGCTTTAAATATTTACTCACTACATGACAATTGCATTGGCTATTCTTCGACATGAGTTCTCTGTGAGGTAGTTAATCATTCTTTTGAACCTTCCCTCATCTATTTGAATAAGTCCACCGAAACCATATTTTGTGGATATTGAGGGATGCCTGATACCTTCCCCTCGAGATAATTTGAATCTTTATCTAGAATCTCAATAGTTTCGCAGACCATGACCAAAGTGTACATTACATAGTATAATATAGCTGTCCTAGTGTACCTTAAATACTAGATGGCGACTCTAAACTTAAATAACCATATAGAGTATTATAAGTTGTTTGTTGTTTTGACTGGTGCCAAATAAGGTGCAATAGTGACAACCAATCCGTGCCCAAAATCACATTAAAATCTACCATATTGAGTAACGGAAGGTCAACCCTAGTCTCATAACCCCCAATAGTGACCAAACAAGAACGATAGACACTGTCCAACACAATAGAATCCCAAACGGGTGTAGACACATAAACAGGGGTAACCAAAGAGTCACGAGACATCCGAATATGAAGCAAAATAAGATGACACGTACGAATAAGTAGAACCCAGATCAAATAAAACTGATGCATATCTATGATAGAATGGAACAATACATGTGATGACACATCTAATGCAACAACCTAGTCCTACAAGGGAAAGCATAACAAGGAGACTGGCTTGCCCCCCTAGGACGTCTTCTACTCGCATGTTCTCCACCTCTAGCTGGTTGTGCAGGTGGAGTAGCAACTAGAGTAGAACCCAAATCCTGAGTACCTTGTGGAGGTCCATCCCTCCGAAGTCTAAGGCAATCTCTCACCATATGTCTGGTATCACATTGTCACGACCCAAAATCTAACTAGTCGTGATGGCACCTAACCCAACCAGCTAGGTATGCCAATTAACAACATTCCAATTCAATGAGACTTATGATGAAATAACTGAACTTTTATACACTTCCCAAGGACTAGTAGTACAAATCATAAGCTTCTAAGATTTAGAGTTTACAAAGCTGGTATGAAATAAATACATCATCTGTTTGAAATATATATGAACAGATTAATAATTCTAAAGCTACAAGGGCAAGAGGCAGCTATGACCAGAAAGCAGGTACATCTTCAATGCCAGCTCCCGCCATACACAGCAACATCAGCATCCAAAATCTGCACGCAAGGTGCAGAATTGTAGTATGAGTACAATCGAGCCAATGTACTCAATAAGTAGCAAACCTAATCTTAGGTTGAAAGCAGTGATGAGCTTGGACAACGGTCAGAGTCCAACACCAATAACCAAGAATAACTGGTAATAATATAACTAAAGCAGTACAAGTAATAACTCAAAGATATGATGCTCAGCTCATTCATAGATACGAAAAATAGGCATGCTTTTCAGGTATAATAGAAAAAACCCAAATCTTCGAAATCACCCAAATGTGAGTATATCACAAAACTGTGATTTTTTCCAAAAACATTCAACAACAAATGGGATGTTTTATTATAAGATGGCATGAGGAAAGTACATCTCTATGCCTACAGGTCAATGTGCATGTGAAGTCATGAATGTCATAGTACCTTACATCATGAGGAAATACATCTCTATGCTTACGTGCCAAGTATGCATGCCAAGTGCAATGCACCACAGTGATAAACTCATGTGCTCATGCTCTCGGAGAATTCAACCTCACTCAACACGCTCATCACTCAGTCCTTCCAGTCACTCATTCCTCCCAATCACTCTACACTCGCGCTCGACACTCGAACTCTACACTCACACTTAGTAGGTACCTGTGCTCACTGTTGGTATGCCAGACTCTGGAGGAGCAGATCTGTAAGGCCCCGTAAAATTTGACCTAAAACTTGGGTTTCGTGATGCCAAGATAGACTTATGTGTTGATGATTGTAGACTCGCTGCGATACGGACTTTTTGGGTTGAACAGCCCGTTGGGGATTTGAAGAAATTTTTTGGCAAAGTAAGGTATTTCAACGTCCATTTTGCGGTTGCAGAACTGATCTGCGGACCGTAGATCCACCGTAGAGTGAAGCAAAGAACTGGGCAAATTTAGGATGATATTTTTGAGGTCGATTGTGCTGCCGCTTAATCATTTTGCGGGCCACATATTCATCGCAGAAGCCAAGATGAGAAACTACGGAAGGAGGTTCTACGGTCCATCATGCGACCGCATACCTGCCGCAGACCTAACCCTAGCAGCCCAGTTTTGGGACCCTTTTCGGTGGTCCCCTTTGTGGGCCGCATACCTGTTTTGCGGTCCGGTCTGCGACCGCACACCGTCTTCGTAGAGTTTATGTTTGGAAAGTTTCACCCGTTCCTGTTTTTGATAAAAACAACTTGTGGGTTATTTTGCCTGGTCCCAACTGATATTTAGAGAGAGGGGAGTGGTCTAGAGTTAGAGGGTAAGTTCCTAAGGTTATTGATTATCAATTCTTGCTCAAATTTGAAGAATTGACAAGAAAAACTCACTAGGTCATCATCCTAGGGTAAGATTCTACTCCCTAGCCCTCGATTCCGGGATATAATTTAAAATAGGTAATGAGAAAAGCAATTCTTAGGTGCATTCATGTACCATCAAGGATAGTGGGAAGATTGTTGAGCTTGTTTGGGTAAACTTGGGAAGATTGTTGAGCTTGTTTGGGTAAACTTTAGATAGTGGGATGAAGGTATCCACCATAGGAGGACCTTGAAACCTTAATGCGCACCTAGTGTTTGATAAAATGCACAATTGAGTTGGAACCATAAACTCATTCCTAATTGTGTTCAATTTTGCTATATTTCTAAATAGATCGAAGTGGCTAAGAATTTCGGAACATTATACTAATTTAAAAAGCTCGAGGCGAAGTATGTTGGCTAAATGTTATAACTTCAAGTGGTGATTCAAATGAAAGCTATTATGCCAAATTGTATAAGAAATCCATATGAGCTTAACATTCTTTCTTGCTCACATGTGGACTGAAGTCTGGAATAGAAATGCTTTGTTGGTGGTGATCTGTGATGATGTTTGAAAGTGAAATAGATAAACATGAAATATGAAATACAACCAACGTGCCAAGTGTGACATTGTGTTATGGCCATTGGTGCCAATAAAATGAATGATATATAAAAGATAATGAAATGAGTTGGCAATCGTTTAAATAAATTAACATCCTGGGAATATCGTTAGTCACCGAGGAAGCGCAGGTTGAAATAACCTAACCTCGAAATTACACGTGCCGGTGTAGGAGTGAATTGTGATTGTACCCCTTTATTGGGACGAGATTGATGTGATGAGAATATTCCCCTCGATTGGAATGAGATGATTACTAGAAAAAGGTGATGTCGATCCACACGACATTATGGTGAGACGGCCTAGCCGGTCGGGTCGTGATCAAATGCCATGCCGCACACATCACACATGGTGGCGATTGTGCTTGAGATTATGATTGAAACAATGATTGAGATTGACTAATGATTGTTATTGTGGTTGATGTCTTTGGGTGAGACGTCCTAGCCAATCGGGTTGTGATCGGACTCCGCGCTAAGATCGCGGTGGTATGTCGGTGCTAAGATCTCCCAACCTAAAATATGAAAATTTCCTTGAAAACTTGTCTTTGTTTTAACTTGAGGTTTTATTATTGTTTGATTTCCTATTGATTTTATAATTGAACTGTAAGGCCCCGTGAAATTTTGCCAAGTGATTCTAGTTTTGTGGTGCCGAGGTTGGGTTATGAGTACGAATGAAGTAGTTAAAGAATGCATCAAGGTGCTAGTGGAAAATATTTGCTCAAGGGTTAGTTATGTCGTCAGATTCGCGACTGAAAATCCATTGTGCGGGCCGCATATCCGTCGCAGAGTTAGGAAGAAGAATGGTTGAATTTTTAAGGTCATTTTGCTGCCCCTTCTGCGGTCGCATATCCATTTCGCGGTCCGCACATCCATCGCAGATTTTGTATGAAGAATTATGTTGGGTGATTATGCGGTCCATTCAGCGGCTGCATAAGTGGTGTGCGGACTACAGGCCGGTCGCAGACCTGTCCAGACCATCCCAGTTTTGGGGCATCACTTTCGCATTCCATTTTTGATGCAAATAAATTTGATCAAGTGTTATTAATGCCATCTATGAACAAGACAAGAAAAGGCGTTGGTTAGCCTTAGAGAAGAGCCAAGCGTCCATAAATCTTACTATGGACGAATCTTATGTTGAAGATGTATATTTGTGTTATATATTGTATTATTGTGTAGTTATTGAAGACATTAATTCTTACTTGTTTGGTCCTGCGAGACTATTTCTTAAACTTAGCCAAATTGTGGCCTTTTTGTTAATTAGTTATTTCCTAGTTGATTTAGGTTAACTAGTTATTCTTTTCCTAGTTGATTTAGGTAAAGGCTCATTCTATATAAGCCTAAACACTTTATTATTTTGATACATTTTGACATTATTATCAATAAAAAAACCGGCAGCACATTGCTCCCAAAATCGTGTGAATTAACTTGTCCGATTTTGGTGTGATTCAAAATTGAACTTGTTTCTTTGTTTGATCGAACACTTTGCAAGACCATTGTTGTCTTGAGGGTTGTTCGTATAGTATAGGTACTCCGTGACTTCATCAAGAAGGTAAGTAGACTAGTTCCTACTTGTTGTCTTGATAGTTCATTGAGCGTCTTGCTTCTATCTTTTGTTTTCTTGTTTCCGCTTTTCAATATTGCATCAGTTGGTATCAAATGATGCAAATAAATTTGATCAAGTGTTATTAATGCCATCTATGAACAAGACAAGAAAAGACGTTGGTTAGCCTTAGAGAAGAGCCAAGCGTCCATAAATATTACTATGGACGAATCTTATGTTGAAGATGTATATTTGTGTTATATATTGTATTATTGTGTAGTTATTGAAGACATTAATTCTTACTTGTTTGGTCCTGCGAGACTATTTCTTAAACTTAGCCAAATTGTGGCCTTTTTGTTAATTTGTTATTTCCTAGTTGATTTAGGTTAACTAGTTATTCTTTTCCTAGTTGATTTAGGTAAAGGCTCATTCTATATAAGCCTAAACACTTTATTATTTTGATACCTTTTGACATTATTATCAATAAAAAAACCGGCAGCACATTGCTCCCAAAATCGTGTGAATTAACTTGTCCAATTTTGGTGTGATTCAAAATTGAACTTGTTCCTTTGTTTGATCGAACAGTTTGCAAGACCATTGTTGTCTTAAGGGTTGTTCGTATAGTATAGGTACTCCGTGAATTCATCAAGAAGGTAAATAGACTAGTTCCTACTTGTTGTCTTGATAGTTCATTGAGCGTCTCGCTTCTATCTTTTGTTTTCTTGTTTCCGCTTTTTAATATTGCATCAGTTGGTATCAGAGCTTGGAAAGGGTTTGTTCTTACAATCCCAATCCTGTTCTTCGTGCCTTAGTTTAGGTTCTATCTTTAATTTCGTTTTGATTTATACAAAAAAAAAAAGTGAAAAAAAAAACGTGAAAAAAACAAAAAAAGAGAAGAAAGAAAAACCAAAAATTGTTGTTGGTTGAAGTCATTAAATCATCTAGGGATTGAAGTCTTGAAGATAGATTGCTAAAGAAACATTTTTGAACCGATTCGTGAAGTTCTTGATCGTTAGAAACCGATAATCTCTAAATCTTGAAACTCTAGTTGAAATTCTTGAAGGTGCACAATTGAATCTTGAAAATCTTGAAGTTCTTGGAATTACAATTGAAGTTCTTGAAGAGTTTTACGTTGTTCTTGAAGAGGTTCTTGAATCCTCAAACGTTCCTAACGAGATTGCCTTGAATTCTTGAAGTTTTTGAACTTTAATTTGTTGTTCTTGAATATTTTGGTTGAAAAACGTGGGAGAGGGCCTAAGAAGTGTTAGGGAGGCCAAATTTAAGGAGGAGAATAGGAAACTCTAATTCTAGTCCAAGAAGGAAACAACTCTCAATCCAAAAGGGAGAAGTTTCAAGGAGTTGAAATTCTATTT
>MCJB01002078.1:3506-17322 GCA_002018475.1 Nicotiana obtusifolia
AAACGATCCGGAAACGGTATGAACAACTATCAGGCCACAACCCTAAACATATATGGTGTTTCTCCACACCCTTCCTCCTCCAAAACTCCACAAATGAGTAGGGAAACACGCAGCTTTACACCAACACAAAACAGTTCACAAATCAGTCTGCTACAAGTGAATAACTCGAACTCACGGCTTCCGATCACCGTCCTATGAGTTCTTACACACATAGAACGACTTACCAAGACTTAACAGTAGAAAACATGTATTAAATAGAGCAGTAAACTCACCTTGCTTGTTAGATAACTCAGCCCTTGTTTTGGTTCCTCAAACTCTAGGGTTTACCTTCAACTAGAACTTGAAAGAGGGAAAAATCAATTAGGGTTTGTGTGGTCTTATTTTGGGGAGGGGTTGCAGGGGTTCTTTTAGGTTTTGAAGCTGTGAAATAATAGTGAATTATCAGGCTTTAGAAGCTTTTAAAAGCCCTCTCTTAACCGACTTGGGGCTTTTAACTTTTAGCCCTTAATTTTGGCAAGTAGTTGATGCACCTACTTGTCACCTACCAGCCTGCGTAGTTCTACGGAAATGCAATTATCTCAAAACTCCGAGATCGTATTGACAAACGGTTTGAAGCATTGGAGACTAGACTCATAGACCTTTAATTTGGTAGGTAGATCACCCCGTAATTCCTTGTAAAGTGGGAGAAAATATCAGAAACATTTTACCTATCGTTTAAGTAAAATTGTGAACCTAAGTTGCGACAACTTTTGTCGACTTTTGTTTCATAACTCGTTTGACTTCAAGACTTATGAAACGGATATCATATCCTTCAAATACCTTAAAACATGACATATTGGTAATGTTAAACACCTCTCGATTTTCCCAAAAACGCGAGTTACAACATCCTTAACTCGTTTATCCTCTAATACTTGTTAACCGCCCTTATACACCTTTGCATCGTTTAGGACCAATAGGACTAAACTCTTATTGTCTCAAAGGTAATTCTCTTCTCGAACCAAGGTAGACTATCTTACGGTGTAATATAACACGTACAAATATGGGTTATAACAATACTATCATCTCCTACTACTTGATTACTATGTTAAACTTGTTTACATAAAGGCACTCTAATTCAATTCTAAGTTGACAAGTCCTATAGGCAGTATTTTGAGGCAAATCGTCTTGACAAAGTGGTTGATTTTAACATATAATTCTACTAAATATTATATGTGCATGATTTCTAGGCGAGTGACCAACACCCTATAGACATGATCTCTACACATTTTGCATTTGGACAGTGAGGCCATTGGAAACGTAGAATTACTCATTTTTGTCCCTATAGGGATGATTTTTAGACGAACTATGTATTAGGAAAAGAACAACAACAATATCAGTTTTCAATTTATCATTTCGAGATCCTATAGACATGGTATCTAGATGAGTCACGTGATTGAAAGAAGTACATTAAAGCATGCATTTCCAGTCATTGCAGTGAGTTCCTATAGGCATGATATCTAAGCGCAACAAGTCCAATTTCAGATCTTATAGGCATACTTACCAACATTTGCAACTAAAGAATTATATTAACCCTAGGTCATGCTTTCTAAGTGAATAGACAAGTTAATAGACACGTTGTGCAGATAATTTCCAAAGGTGGAACATGGAGAGCAAATAAACAAGTAGAGCCCTATAAATATGCTTTCTACCCATTCATTATAAGATATAGTATCCCAGCCC
Source organism: Nicotiana obtusifolia (assembly GCA_002018475.1). Taxonomy (NCBI): domain Eukaryota; kingdom Viridiplantae; phylum Streptophyta; class Magnoliopsida; order Solanales; family Solanaceae; genus Nicotiana; species Nicotiana obtusifolia. Next base: position 5,226 of record MCJB01002078.1, read on the forward strand.
CCAAGCTTTCACTAATCCCCAACTGTTGTTTATTACAACTTATTATAGGCCTAAGTGGAAGAATACATGCTTCAAATATGACTAAATTACAAAGTGAAACAAATACAGGCCCAATAAGCAGTTATAGGCCCAAAGAAAATAACCCAGTGACGCTTCTGGGTCTTCAACAGCCCCATTCTTTGCACAAACAACAGACTCAAATCCCAGTCTCACCAAGGCATCAAAGTGTGCCAGTTACAAGGTACAACTCCAATGACACACATGGATCAAAACCAAGCCCAAATGGATGACTTACTTATCCATCCAGATGCCAAACTTAACCATACAAGTATCAAACTTCACATTGGATTAATTAAACAACCTTTAGAAGTCTACACACTGAATTCTCAAAGCTGTATCTAACAACAGTTTTCACTAAAGCATATTAGACAAGTTCATAGGGCATACATAAGCAGGTTCATGCTTGCATTCTTTGAGAACAAAGCTAAGGTGACAGGATTGACCAACATGAGATAGCATACTACTTCAAATAGAGTTTCAATGCAAACATGGTCCAAAATTTGCATCAAGAACTTAGTCATGAGATTTTAACAAACCTTTTTTTGAACATGCTAAGTACCAGTCATAGCATAAGAGGCTTACGCAACACCGGAACTTAGTAGGCAAGGATACATGAAAAACTAGACTATCATATTACACATAAGAGAAAAGCTGGATGTTGCACTTTCACCTTGTACACCATAGGTAGTACTAGACAGCATGGGATTAAGTTAGTCAAGGAACACACCTAAAATTTCACAATTAGCAGGGAAATACGTTTGGCTAACAACATGGCTAAGAATTAACTCTAGTAGGGTATTAAGTACACAACTTTGTGAGTTTATCTTTGTGTTCTAATTCCTATTGGATCATTCAAAAATGAGTTGATTTATCACAAAGATATAGAACTAGGGGGAGATAAACTTACGATGAGTGGTAGATATAAGCATTCAAACACACAAAACACACTATGCTGGGCATGCTTAAGGTAATGATTATCATTCATGCTAAACACATACAGTAGGCATACATCAGAGTTAGAAGTTGGACAAGTTCAGATGCTAGAAAAGTTCTGAGTCATAAAATGACAGGGGTAACATAGTATCATATAGATTCACAAAGTTTGGGTGATATAGATGTACAAAAAATTAACACAATGAGAGGGAATAAAATTGACAGAGCCAAAGACACTTACCAGTTGCAAATTAACAAATGGGTAAACAAGAAGAATAATTCCAACAATACTTCAATCGTTGACAGTAGCAAGAACCGCAGAACCCAAAACTCAGTGTGTCAGATTTCCCAAGGGTTTTAGATGAACCCCAGGCAGTGCTCGCACTGAGAAGGTAAGTTAATCGAAATTTGGTGGCCTTGGCTTTCAGCCGACGAAGAGCCACGAGTGCAGAATGTATAGAAGAATCAGAGTAGCGGTAACAGTAGTTAAGTAATGAATCACTTTTTTACCTCAAAGGGGAACAAGTAAAAGGGTTTATATAGTAGCAAAATGCAACTCACAAACAAGGAAAGCAATCAATTAAACATGGAACCTCCTACAAGCTCGTTAATGCGAATAAACCTAGAGAGAGAGGCTCTGGCGATAGAGAGAGAGAGAGAGAGAGAGGCGACGACATCGAAGAAGCTCATCGCGAGCCATGGCGACGCTAGCCGGTGCTCCGCCGGCTGGCGAACCTCCTTCTCTCACTTCCCAACCCCCACCACAACTACAACCAATAAACAACCCCTAGATTACAGTTGTCTCCTCAAACCTTCGACTCTAAACCCGCCTCCAACAGTGAGCCCTAATTAGACATTCCGAATCGAGCCAATACCGTTCAAAAGAGCAACATTCTTGCAAGGTCAGCCTTCAGTATAGCTTACAGAGGCCGAAGTTGATCGAATGAATATAATTGAAGGCCTTCAATATGCGGTAATTGGTAAATTCTCTTATGGGTGGCCTGACATTCAAGAGCTGCGTAGAATAATTCCTACTCAGTGCGGAATTAAGGGTGATTATAACATTGGATTGCTTAGAGATAGGCATGTGCTAATTCAATTGACGCTATGGCAAGACTTCATCAACTTTACATCGAACGCAGTATACTATCTGAAAGCAAAAGATGGATACGAGTATCAGAAGGAGAAGAAACGTCCAATGCAATGGCTTGGATTTTATTCCCTAATCTGCTTCCTACTTACTTGGTTAAAGAATGTCTCTTTTCTTAAGCCTCAGCAGTTGCATATAGATATGGCAACAATCAACAAAACCCTTCCAAGTTGTGCAAGAGTCAAGGTATTAGTTGATTTGGTAACTGAATTACCAAAGAAAGTCCGTATGGATATTGAGAATGAAGCTACAAGGAGCATAAGAACTGAATAGGTTAAAGTTCAATATTATTTTATACCCAAATACTGCAAACAGTGCAAGTTGTAGGGCCATGACATGTTAGAATGCTGGAAGCTTCATCCTGAATTACTGAATGAAAATTCTGGTGAGAAGCAGAAATTTATGGAAAAGGCAAAAGAAGCAGCACCTCTCATGATCCTATCAAGTGGTAAAGTAGTTGGAAATAATGGTTTACAGTGGAGGGAGGTCAATCGAACTCAAAGCAAAGACAAACAAATAGCATATCAATCCAAAGGTAGATTGACATTAAAACCAGCTAATATAGATATGAAGAAAGTTCAGACAAACAACATGTTTGCCGCACTGGAAATGGAGCAAAGCAGAGCTAGTGAATACAATCAACTGATTATAGTTGAAGAAGCAATGAGAGGAAGTACACATGCCTCAATGGCAGCACAGTTAACTTCAACTCCATGTACTAGCAAGCCACTACAGATTACTAAGACACAAGCAGAGGTAACTGGAAGTGGAGATAAAGCACTAGCTACTGAAATTAAAGAATCAACAGGACATTGGGTCAATAGGGCTTTTGTCAAACACGTTCTACAGAGTCTACCAGTCCACCTACTTTCAGCAGTAAACCCCCCAAAACAGGTGATCAACATTCTACACAAGCTCTTCGCGCAATTCTTCTGGAGTAACACAGTGGGGGAAAAGAGCAGACACTGGGCGTCATGGAATAACCTCTGCACTCCTTATGATGAAGGAGGAGCAGGGTTTAGATCCCTGCATGACATGTCCAAAGCACTTTTTTGCAAAATATGGTGGAATTTCAGAACAAAACCAAGTCTCTGGAGTGCATACATGAGTCAGAAATACTGCAAAAGAAATAATGCAATAATAATTCCCTGGACCAGAGGATCACAAACCTGGAAGAAGATGATAAAATGTAGAGAAATCATAGAACACCAAATCGCCTGGCAAATCAAGATGGGATCATCATTGTTCTGGTTTGATAACTGGACTAGATTGGGGGCCTTATATCACATAGTGCCAGCAAACCATCCAATTGACGACCCACTTCTAAACGTAAATCACTTCCTGCAAAATGATGAATGGAACAGACAGCAATTGATTGAAGCACTGCCACATGAGCTAGTTGATCATATAACAACAACACTCAAGGCACCAAACATGGGACAATCACTCGATATCCCATTCTGGATGTTGCAAAGTCAAGGACACTTCACAGTCACAACTGCTTGGGAATACCTCAGGAAAAGAGAAAACCCAAATAGAGCATACAAGATGATTTGGATCAAAGGACTCCCCTTCAAAATTGCTTTCTTTATGTGGAGGGTATGGAAAGGCAAGCTGCCACTTGATGATATTTTGAAAAGATGGGGGTATCATCTGCCATCGAAATGCTGGTGTTGCTCTGAACCAAGGGAGGAAACCATGACACACCTCTTCTTCACCTCCAACACTGCCAACAAAGTATGGAAATATTTCCTACAGAGAGCAGGAATAGCAATAGAAGGACTAACATTCCAGCAAGCAATAACAAATTGTTGGACAGCACGAGCACTCAACAGAATCAAACCAATGCTGCAAGCTCTCCCATCCTGCATAGTTTGGGAACTCTGGAAAAGAAGAAACAGCCATAAACATGGGGAACCAATCACAACAGGCAGAGTCATATACCAAATCTCCACCGCAATGCAAGCTCTAGTCAATATCAGAAAACCAGGCTTAAACGCCCCACACAAATGGAGCGATCTCCTTCACATGCTAGAAAGGCACACTCCCAAAATAACATACACCAAAGTGAAGTGGGAATTCCCAAAATCGGGATGGATAAAGGTTAACACAGATGGAACATCAAAAGGAAATCCAGGAAGAAGTTCCATTGGATTCTGTGTGAGAAATGAAGCAGGAGATTTAGTATATGCGTTGGGCACAGAGATTGAAGAAGGAACAAACACGGAAGCGGAAGCAATAGCCATCAGGGAAGCATTGGAATACTGCCTAGCACATGGCTACAGAAAAATCTGGTTGCAGACAGACTCCTTGTTATTAAGCAACATCATAAACAGTAAATGGGAACCTCCATGGTGTATAGTTGATCAGACAGAAGAAATCCTCCAAATGAAACAAAATCTCACACTGATCACATCACATACATACAGGGAAGAAAATAAGTTGGCAGACCATATAGCAAATGTAGCTCTAGAGGAAGGGAGCTTTGAATGTCTGCACTTCTCCCAGTTGGACACAATAGCAAAGAAAATCCTCAATGATGACAAGTCACAATGCCCTTACTTAAGAATCAGCATAGCAAAATAATCTCAAGTATGGGAACAAATGAGAGCAAGGAGGATAAAGAGCACAAAGAACACAGACCTGAAACATCACAGAGGAACATCAAACAGCACGACTGCACAAAACACTCACAATGCTGCTTGCAAACTTCTGTGGCAAATAGCAAGGAGCAGGAAATGGAAATGACAGTCAACCATTTGCTTTTTAGAAATAACAACCTTTTGTTTTGCAGGATCACCTATAACAACAACACTGCTGATAGAGCACTGTTTCTGGGCAGCAGATGCACTGTTTCTGACAAAGCTGCTGATGCACTGGTCTTGAGCAGCAGAATTATCTCTGGACAGCATGAAAGCATCAAGAAAGAAAAGCAGCAGCAAGCTTTCAAACCAGAGCAACAGTTGCAGCTAGAGGGCTTTTCTTGCAAAATACCTCGAGCAATTAGAATACTTGGATTCTCCCCCATCAGAACCATCATTGGGATATATACTGGGAAGGCCATAACAACAGAAATATCATCAAGGCACATACTGGGAAGGAAATACTGCCTGGAGTCACTAGAAAGATATCTCTATGGGAGGAGCAACAACTTGCTAACTTTTATTGTTTTGCAGGAACATGTACAACCTCACAACTGTCATCACAGAAGAAACAAGGAAAGAAGCAACCCAGCCATCAAAAAGCCATGGGCAACTGAAGAGAAACATATGACCTGTGTCGAGGAAAATCCTTTTACTGCCAACATGAGGAAGCTACCCAAATACATGCTATTCATAAGGACAATATTGTTCAACCTCAGGCTAAAATACTGGACAATGCTGCCCATTTTCATGCAGCTCACAAAGATCTCACTGTCCAGTTTCATGCCACTGCTCAGTCACATGCTGCCCAGAAGGACCTCACTGCTAAGCCTCATGCCAAATGACTGGACAATGCTGCTCATATCCAGTTTCATGCCAATGGACGATCATCCAAGGGACAATGCTGCTGATCAACAGAAAACACAACAAACTTTTAAGAGGATGCTGCTGATGCAAATAAATTTGATCAAGTGTTATCAATGCCATCTATGAACAAGACAAGAAAAGGCGTTGGTTAGCCTTGGAGAAGATCCAAGCGTCCATAAATCTTGCTATGGACGAATCTTGTGTTGAAGATGTACATTTGTGTTTATGTTGTATTATTATGTAATTATTGAAGACATTAATATTTGTTTGGTCCTGCATGACTATTCTTTAAATTAGCCAAATTGTGGCCTTTTTGTTAATTAGTTGTTTCCTAGTTGATTTAGGTTAACTAGTTATTCTTTTCCTAGTTGATTTAGGTAAAGGCTCATTCTATATAAGCCTAAACACTTTATTATTTTGATACCTTTTGACATTATTATCAATCAAAAACTGGCAGCACATTGCTCCCAAAATCGTGTGAATTAACTTGTCCAATTTTGGTGTGATTCAAAATTGAACTTGTTCCTTTGTTTGATCGAACAGTTTGCAAGACAATTGTTGTCTTGAGGGTTGTTCGTATAGTATAGGTACTCCGTGACTTCATCAAGAAGGTAAGTAGACTAGTTCCTACTTGTTGTCTTGATAGTTCATTGAGCGTCTTACTTCTATCTTTTGTTTTCTTGTTTTCGCGTTTAATATTGCATCAGTTGGTATTAGAGCTTGGAAAGGGTTTGTTCTTACAATCCCAATCCTGTTCTTCGTGCCTTAGTTTAGGTTCTATCTTTAATTTCGTTTTGATTTATACAAAAAAAAAACGTGAAAAAAAAACGTGAAAAAAACAAAAAAAGAGAAGAAAGAAAAACCGAAAATTGTTGTTGGTTGAAGTCGTTAAATCATCTAGGGATTGAAGTCGTGAAGATAGATTGCTAAAGAAACGTTCTTGAACCGATTCGTGAAGTTCTTGATCGTTAGAAACCGATAATCTTGAAATCTTGAAACTCTAGTTGAAATTCTTGAAGGTGCACGATTGAATCTTGAAAATCTTGAAGTTCTTGGAATTAAAATTGAAGTTCTTGAAGAGTTTTACGTTTATTCTTGAAGAGGTTCTTGAATCCTCAAACGTTCCTAACGAGATTGCCTTGAATTCTTGAAGTTTTTCAACTTTAATTTGTTGTTCTTGAATATTTTGGTTGAAAAACACGGGAGAGGGCCTAAGAAGTGTTAGGGAGGCCAAATTTGAGGAGGAGAATAGGAAACTCTAATTCTAGTCCAAGAAGGAAACAACTCCCAATCCAAAAGGGAGAAGTTTCAAGGAGTTGAAATTCTATTTGGACAAGGAGAGGAGGGGCTAATTTGTGTTGGAAAAGGAAAGTGGGGGACCCAAAATCCTAAGGGCTAAGGAGAAAGGATTGATCTTCTCCAAACTAAAGTGGGTTAGCTTCTAAAATTTCCTTATCTCTTCAATTTCGAAATTCTTCTTAATTTCACTACTTCTAATTAGTAATTCTTAGGTAATTTCCCTACTTAAGTAATTACTAATCTTTTGAGCTTGTAGGACCTCGTGCTAAAACTCAAAATTTCCACTTTCGTAGATAATTCTTGGCTTCTTGTGCTCACATAAAAAAAAGTTGTCCGCCTATCGAGTCGCATAACTTCACTCACCCCGAAGAAAACTATTGATCTTGTGAACTTGAAAGGTTGCTAAGGAACTTGGTCAATTAGAGGAAGCCAATAATTTGAAGACAAGTGTGAAAAGACCCAAAAAATTTGAGTGAACCCGAGAGTCATTCAAAAAGTGAGAGCGAGAATTTTAACTAACCTTAACACACTCTCTAGTATTGTTTCTTTTGCAGGTACATGGCTACGGAAGGAGAAAAGGTTGTAACGGACATTACTTTGGCCGACCTCTTGGCCGAAGTAAGGGCACTTAGCGCCCGAAAAGGAACAAGGAAAGATCCACAGCAAGCCAAAGCAGCTCGAGGAACTAGCGCGCCAAAACGAGCAGAGGGACAGAGGTGCTCAAAAATGTCAGGACCATGAGGATTCCCCGGGGTGTCATGCCACCATTAATGCCAGCCCGGAGAAACATAGCACCCGTAGGGAATATGAGAGCAGCCCGAGAGGATGATTAACCCAAGTTCGACGAATTTGAAGATGATGATTTGGGGCCACGGAATCCAAGAGTTGGGCAGAGGAATGGAGGCCGAGACTACGTGGGAAGACGTGGTTATGATCATGGTCCGAGAGGGAGGCTTAGAGGTTTTGGTGGAAGGAACTTAGAGTTTGACTTTGATGAGCATGTTGAGCACTACGAGGACTTCCAACCAATCTTACCAAACCGAGGGGGCCGAGACCATGTCCGAGACAGTAGGTTGAACAGCGTCAAGGTTACTATCCCTGCTTTCAAAGGAACTAGTGATCCTGTCCGATTTTTAGAGTGGAAGCGTCAAGTTGAGCGGATATTTGAAATTAATGATATGTCTGAAGAGAATAAGGCTACATATGCCATTGCTGCTTTCGAGTCCTATGCTTCGACTTGGTGGGAGGCTAAGAAAAGATCCAGAGTTAGACATAACCAACCAACACGCATAACATGGATAGAATTGAAGCAAATAATGACTCGTAAATATGTGAACCCACGGCACAAGCAAGAACAGTTATGGAAGTTGTTTGATTTGAAACAAGGGTTGTAGTCCGTGGAGGAATACTATGATGACTTTGAGAAGATTCGTCTATCACTTGACATGGAAGACGAAGAAGAAGAAGAGGCTATTATCTGATTCAAGAATGGGTTGAATAATGATATCTCCAATCAGTTGAGACTACATGTGTTCATTGCTCTTCATGATGTGTTCTTAGGTGCCATTGAAGCCGAAAAGATGATTAAAGAAAGCCGGGCAGCTCGATATATAGGGGGTTCAGATTCCACTATCATACGTCGAAATAAAGAGTGGACGACGCCGAACACTGGGGGAGCAAGCCAAACCCGAGAGCCTAGAGTAAGCAAAAACCAAGAGCCTAAGAAGTTAGCCCAAGCTACAGCACCTAGGGTTGAACCTAAGGGGTCCGGAGGTAATTCTAAGACTCAACTCAATTCTCCTAGCGCATCTTCTTTTCAGTGTCACAAATGCAAAGGCTATGGGCATTTCGCTAAGGATTGTCCAACACAGAGGACCATGTTAATTCTTGATGATGGAACTGTGTGTGAAGAAGAAAGTGAAGAAAAGAATGAGGATGATAAGGGGGCAGAATTGGTTGAGTGCGGAGAGGAAGAGTTAGAAGAAGAGGGTGTGAATATGTTCTTGGTGGTACGTAGGAACTTGAGCACTATGAACGTATAGGAGGAAGGAGATATGCAGCGTGAGAACTTGTTTCATGCCAGATGTAGGGTGAAAGAAAAGGTGTGCTCGATGATAATAGATTCCGGAAGTTGCGCTAATGTAGTAAGCCACACGTTAGTGACTCAACTTAGTATACCTATGAGGAAACATCCCCGTCCTTATAGATTGCAGTGGTTGAGTGAATGTGGTGAATTAAAGGTAGTAAGGCAGGCACTCATTAAGTTCAAGGTGGGAGCTTATCAGGATGAAATCTTGTGCGATGTGGTGCCTATGCAGGCGTGCCATTTACTATTGGGCAGGCCTTGGCAGTTTGATAGATATGTTGATCATGATGGAAGGGCCAACACTTATACAGTCAAGCTGGAGGGCAACAGTTACGTACTTAAGCCCTTAACACCACAACAGGTTAGTGATGATTACAAACGCATGAGGGAACTGAAAGAGGCGGCTAGAGCTAAGACTCCAATGGAGCCCAAATCCGAAGCCATAACCAATGCTAGTACATCGAACCTGCCAGGTAATATTTGTGCCATGATGCAACCAGGTGAGTATTTAGGAGGTAATGATAGTTCTAAACTCTTAATTTGCCTAATTCATAAGGGTGTTTACTTGAGCTCTAATGAAGAATTTTATACTAACGTTCACTCCTTGCCTAGTGTTGTTAGTGATGTTTTACAGGAATACAGGGACATGTTTCCCGAGGAGATGCCGAGTGGACTACCTCCGTTGAGGGGGATAGAACACCAAATTGACTTTGTTCCAGGGTCACAAATTCCGAACAAACCCACATATCAAACAATCCACAGGATACTAAGGAGTTGCAACGACAAGTGGATGAGCTATTGAGTAATGGGCTAGTTCGAGAGAGTCTAAGTCCGTGTGCCGTACCCATGATCTTGGTTCCAAAGAAAGACAGCACCCGGAGGATGTGTGTTGATTGCCGAGCCGTCAACAAGATAACGGTAAAGTATCGTCATCCTATCCCTAGGTTAGATGACATGCTAGATGAGTTATGTGGTTCAAGTGTGTTTTCTAAGATTGATCTTAGGTCCGGTTACCACCAAATCCGTATGAAACCGGGCGATGAGTGGAAAATTGCATTCAAGACCAAGTTTGGTCTATATGAATGGTTGGTGATGCCTTTTGGTCTCTCCAACGCACCTAGTACGTTCATGCGATTAATGAATCATGTGCTTAAACCATTTCTTAATAAGTTTGTGGTTGTCTACTTTGATGATATCCCGATTTATAGTAGAAGTTTAGATGACCATGTTGATCACCTAAGGCAGGTGTTTGAAGTATTAAGAGCTGAAAAGTTATATGTTAATTACAAGAAGTGTGCCTTTTGTGTAGAGAAAGTTGTATTTCTAGGATTTGTTGTAAGTGTTAACGGTGTTGAAGTAGATGCATCTAAGGTAGAAGCTATTAGGGACTGGCCTACTCCTACTTCTGTTTCACATGTTAGAAGTTTCCATGGACTAGCTAGTTTTTACATACGCTTTGTTAAAGACTTTAGCACCATAGCAGCACCGCTCACAGAGTTGGTGAGAAAAGACACGCCTTTTGTGTGGGGGGAACCGCAAGAGGGTGCCTTCCAAGAGTTGAAACGTAGGCTTAGTTCTGCCCATTGTTACAATTACCTGATTTTGGTAAAGCGTTTGAAATTGAGTGTGACGCCTCGGGGGTGGGAATTGGAGGTGTTATTATGCAAGATGGGAAGCCTATTGCCTATTTTAGCTAGAAGTTGAAGGGGGCTGCCTTGAATTACTCTACGTACGACAAAGAGTTGTATGCCCTCGTAAGAGCTTTAGCTCATTGGCAACATTACCTATGGCCTAAGGAATTCGTAATTAGGAGTGATCACGAGTCCCTCAAACATCTTAGGGTCAAGAGAAGCTAAATAAACGACATGCCAAGTGGGTAGAGTTCATGAGAGTTTCCCTTACGTGATACATTACAAGAAGGGAAAGGAGAATGTAGTAGCTGACGCACTATCTAGGAAGTTTGCTTTGGCTATCACGTTAGCGTCTAGGTTGATGGGTTTTGAGAGTATTAAGTCTATATATGAGCATGACCCTAAATTTAAGAGTGCGTATGATGCCATTACTAGTGGGCAGCGGATTGAGAAGTATCAGTGGCATGATGGGTACCTTTTTAAGAAGGGGAGAGTTTGTATATTCGAGTCCTCGTGGCGAGAGTTGTTGGTGCGTGAGGCGCATTGTGGGGGCTTGATGGGACACTTTGGGGTAGACAAGACTTTAGCTATATTAGCGGAACAGTTCCATTGGCCTAAGATGAGGCGAGATGTGTAGAGAATATGTGGAGCGTGTTTTGAGTGTAAAAGAGCTAAGTCTAGGTCTAATAATCATGGTTTGTATTCTTCCATTCCCGTTCCTACTAGTCCTTGGGTAGATATCTCGATGGATTTTGTGATGAGGCTGCCGCGATCTATGGGAGGTCATGATAGCATTTATGTGGTTGTTGANTAGCCCAAGCTACGGCACCTGGGGTTGAACCTAAGGGGTCCGGAGGTAATTCTAAGACTCAACTCAATTCTCCTAGCGCATCTTCTTTTCAGTGTCACGAATGCAAAGGCTATGGGCATTTCGCTAAGGATTGTCCAACACGGAGGACCATGTTAATCCTTGATGATGGAACTGTGTGTGAAGAAGAAAGTGAAGAAGAGAATGAGGATGATAAGGGAGTAGAATTGGTTGAGTGCGGAGAGGAAGAGTTAGAAGAAGAGGGTGTGAATATGTTCTTGGTGGTACGTAGGAACTTGAGCACTATGAACGTACAGGAGGAAGGAGATATGCAGTGTGAGAACTTGTTTCATGCCAGATGTAGGGTGAAAGAAAAGGTGTGCTCGATGATAATAGATTCCGGAAGTTGCGCTAATGTAGTAAGCCACACGTTAGTGATTCAACTTAGTATACCTACGAGGAAACATCCCCGTCCATATATATTGCAGTGGTTGAGTGAATGTGGTGAATTAAAGGTAGTAAGGAAGGCACTCATTAAGTTCAAGGTGGGAGCTTATCAGGATAAAATCTTGTGCGATGTAGTGCCTATGCAGGCGTGCCATTTACTATTGGGCAGGCCTT
>MCJB01002079.1:3049-13999 GCA_002018475.1 Nicotiana obtusifolia
GGGGGGGGGGGGGGAGGAGAGAGAGAGAGAGGAAGCAACTTGAGCAAAGTGGTAAAAAGGTTTTGTGATAAAAGTAAATGTTTTGGTGAGTAAAAAGAAGCAAAGAAAAAGAAAAAGGAGAGTTCCTATATAAAATCCAAAGAGTATTTGAATGCATGAAAATAGGGACTGCCCGTAATACTGCTTACTTACAAAGAAGTTTTTGATTAACTCTGAGTTACTAAATTTTTCTTTGCCAAGTAGTATTTCTTTTCTTTTGCAGGATTTTGATGATGTGTTTTTAGAGAAAATTCCTAAAGGTCCACCATCTTTTCATGGCATTGAGAACCAAATAGACTTTGTACCTGTAGCACAAATTTAAAATAGACCTACTTATAGGAGTAATCCTGAAGAGACAAAGGAGTTGCAAACTTGCTTTGTTCCCCGCCTATTGGTGGTCAAAAAGGATGGATGTTGGAGGATGTGCATGGATTGTCGAACAATAAACAAAATTACGGTAAAGTATCACCATCCTATCCCTCATCTTGATGACATGCTGGATCAAATACATGGGGCCAAAACTTTTCAAAAACTAATCTAAAAAGTGGTTTCTATCATATTCGAATGAATCTGAACATAAATGAAAAACTGCTTTTAAGACCAAATATGGGCATTATGAGTGGTTAGTATTGCCTTTTGGCTTGACTAATGCACCCAACACTTTCATGCGATTGATGAACCATATTTTTAAGGATTTTCATAGAAAATTTGTGGTGGTTTATTATGATGATATCTTAATTTATTCAAAAAAAAATCTATATGAGCATTTGGAATACCTAATACATTTTGAAGTTCTTAGAAAACAACACTTGTTTACTAATCTTGAGAAGTGTACTTTTTGTATGGATCATGTGGTATTCTTGGGGTTATTGGTCAGTTTTAACGGAGTTGAAGTTGATAAAGAGAAAATCACGACAATCAAAGAATGGTTTAAACCTAACAGTGTAAGTAAAGTTAAGAGTTTTCATGGGCTTGCTAGTTTTATAAGAGACCCGTTAGAGATTTTAGCACCATTGCTGTTCCTAAAGTTGCTAAGAAGGATAAGGTTTTTTAATAGAGAAAAGAACCAGATGATGCTTTCAACTTGTTGAAAGAAAAATTATGTTCTGCTCCTATTTTGCAATTACCTAGTTTTTCTATGTCTTTTGAGGTTGAATGTATCCTTTTGGAAAATGAATAGGTGCTGTTTTGATGCAAGATTTGAAGCCCATTGCGTAATTTATTGAAAAGCTGAGTGGAGCTACATTGAACTGTCAACTTATGACAAAGAGCTATATGCTTTGGTAAGGTCTTTACCTACATGAAAACATTATTTGTGGCCTAGAGAGTTTGTGGTTAAGACTACTCATGAATCCTCAAAATATTTGAAGATATGTCACGATCCAAAATCCCAACCCGTCGTGATGACACCTAACACACTTGCTAGGCAAGCTAAACATAATGATAAAGATCCAAAACAACGAAATTTGTAGAAATAACTTAAGTCTGAAATCTCAATGTAATAAAATACCGCTAATACATGATAAATCCTCCCCAAAATTGGTAAATACATAGTCATGAGCTCTAATACGGGAATACAAATCTGGAATGACTAGATATAATACTATCTGAAATAAAGACAACAATACATAAGAAAAGACAAGTCAAGACTGCTCGCGGAAATGCATCTCTACCTCGTCTCTCGATACTCTACTCAACCACGACTCTGCTACTGATAGCTGGTACTAACACCTGGATCTGCACAATTAAGTGCAGAGTGTTGTATGAGTACAACCGACCTAATGTACTCAATAAATATCGTAACTAACCTCGGGGAGGTGAAAGAAGCAAGAATTATAAATAATACCTGCTGTGACCTATACAGTTTCATCATTTTAACAAGTACATAAGAATGATGTAGTCAAGTAATAAAGCACAGAAGGAACTATCTGTGTGTAGGTGTATACAATTATTCAAGTACTCTGCTCAGTAAATGATACAACACATAAGGTTAATATGCAAATGAATCAGGTAGATAACCATAAAAATTGCCAGTAAAGACGAAATGCAAATCCAACGAACACTGGCCAAATTTTCCTCAACCATTCCATATCCGTACCAAACCACTGATCAATTTTCCTCAATATCCACGTATACAACATCAAGAAAGAAACATGAGAGGATGACCCTAGGAGAATTGATCCATATCGACATGCTGCACGGACAAGTCACATGCATCATAGACAAGTCACGTGCTAATAATATTAATATCTGGATCTGCACAGACAACTCACATGCTTCATGGACAACTCACGTGCCAATAATATCAACTGTACGGAAAAATCAAGTGCCAACAATCACAATTCGCCCAGCGTGGTCATAGGCTACCAATCCAGATCACAACTCACAGAAAGCAAATATACAGGAATACATGTACATGGTCAATGATTATCAAGTTTCATACTCCTAGACTGGTATAACTAATATGTTGTAGTATAGGCATGTGCAGTGTGTGCTATCATAACTAAAATAGACAATTCCATCATGAAATAGCAGTTTATCAGTTTCAATCGAGAAAATAACCTCAATGAAATCTCAAATGTGGTACATATAGTTCGCAGAGGGGTAAAAATAGGAGAAACATCTTAGCTTGAACCTTAAAATTAGTTCAAGGCATGTCATAGCCTAAGCACTACCCCGAGCATGGAAATATTTCATGACCCAAAATCCTGCTAGTCATGATGGCACCTAATCTAACCTGCTAGGTAAGCCAAGTGATAGACAACACAACTCAAATAGGATAACATAAATCAATAAATAAATTAACTGAGCTTTCTATACAAAATTCGAAGGATTGGTAGTACAAGTCATGAGCTTCTAAGACTTAGAATTTACAAAACTGGTACGAAATAAATATATCATCTGTTTGGAATATACATAAACAGATTTATAAATCGAAAGCTACCAGGAACAAGAGGCAGCTATAAACGGAACACAGGTACATCTTCAATGCCAGCTCCGGCCATACACAGCAACATCAACTTTAAAATATGCACACAAGGTGGAGAAGTGTAGTATGAGTACAACTGATCCCATGTACTCAATAAGTAACAAAGCTAACCTCAGGCTGAAAGCAGTGATGAGTTCGAAAGAAGGTCAGTGTCCAACACCAATAGCCATTATTAACTCATAATAATATAACGGAAGAAGTAAAAGTAATAGCTCAAAGATATTAAGCTTAGGTCGTTCACAGCTACAGAAAAGTAGACATGCTTTCCAGGTACAACAGTTAGGTCCATATGTTACAACTAAAAATCAACTAAACATGAGTCAATCGATAGAACTGCATTTGCAATTCACAATACTAGATAAGAATTTTCATTTACCAATTAGCATGAGGAAAGTACGTCTCTATGCCTATATGTCAATATACATGTCAAGTCATCAATTACCAGATACCGCCTAATATGAGGAATGTATATCTCTATGCTTACATGTTAAATGTACATGTCAAATCATGAATGTCATAGTACCGTCTAGCATGAGGAAATGCATCTCTATGCCTACATGCCAAGTATGCATGTCAAATGAATGATTTCACGGTGATATCTGTCACGCCCCAAAACCTGTGGAGGCTAGACCGGCACCTGGTGCCTCACTTAATCGAGCGTACCAACTTGAGACTGAGGGACTCTTAACTTACAATGTCATACTTTGGCCATAGGGCCATATTGCAAGATAATTTGGGAAACAAAATATAACTGAACGGAGACTAGCTCTGACTGAACATCAATATAAAGTTGGGACGACAAGGCCGTCAACTACTACAACTGACAAACCAAAAAAATATACATACAAAGTGTACAAGCCCAACATACTGCACTGTCTGACAAGATATGTCTACAAGCCTCTACTGATGGATGTACTATGGTCGGAATAAGGCCTCGACCTACCCATAATACATGCACACACACATACACACACAAAAGATTTCACGCCCTGACCTCGGGGAGCGCGACAGGAGCTCAACAAAGTTACCTCAATCGAGCAAGCCTGCTCCGTGCCGTCAACCTAACTCACTTCTTTTCTCGTAGGGTTCTTATGGGGGCTCTCCATTAAGTCCGAATACACTTCGGGATTATCATAGCATCATGTATGTTTCCCATATTTTTCCCATCCTTCATTAGCATCTGGGTACTTTCAAGTCAGAAAACCCATGGAAAACTCATTATGAACATTGGCAAACCTTTCATGTTTACTTTATAGTGCCTCCTTGGGTTCTGTTCTCTTTACCACTCGGCTTCTAGAATCATTTACTGTGCCATTGTCATGTGCGGAGAGTTTGCTATCCTTAACATTCCACATCCCTGGGTGGATAAGGGTTTATCATTTGCCTTTCTCTCCGAAACATCATATTAACATTAGCACCTCTCTAACCAGTGCAGGATTTCATCTCAATATTAGGATGTTCTCAATACAAGGTTTCACTCGTGTATGGTTGAGCATTTCGATTTGAACCTTTCCTTCCCCACTTCAGGTGGATGTTTAAGATTTGGGCACATATCATGAGCATTTCGATTTGAAAGACAAGTTTATCACATCTCTACTCCTCTCATATAGGATCAACAATTTGAAAGGGTTAAGCTGCTAGAATAATAACCTCACAAGTGCTCAACCTCTTTTTCTACCTCGTGGGCTTGTGACATAGATTCCTTGTATCAGTTACTGTTAAGAGCTTAATGCAACTTCATGTATTTTTGAAACCTCTATCACATTCATTTTGCAAGAATCTTCTCATTTCGAGTTAAATTGATCTTTTCTATGCTCAAGGAGGCAACTGGTGTCACGTACTTGGCTATTTATCCTTAAGGCTTACTATTGTCGAACAAGGCACCTATGGCATAAAACAATTGCTACTATCCCTTTCAGAGCTCATCATCTTCCAGGGATAACTGATACTAATATCTTTATCCTCCCGATCATGCCTCCCACATATCACATGTCTAAAACAACTCACCTCTTTTACATCTTATGATTATGTACATGGTTCACACATTATCAATGTGTACTAATTAACTCTATGCCTCATTTGTTGAATCAATGATGTCATCACAATGATTAACTATGTCAGCGCTATTGGTAGTAACCTTCATATCTCTTAGGATATAACCTCCTGAAATGCCCCTGCTCAGCACATTGATGGACTCCAGCTCATCTTGAACCTCGTTGTTCCTATTTGTAGCAGATCTATAGAGATTGGTAGGTTCAAACATGCCAAAGAAGAAGCATCATTCCATGATCAAGCATATTGGGTAGGGAACTTATGTTCATATTCATTCAAACACATCGTAGAATAAGGAGGAGAAGGGGGTTAAGGGTCACCAAGAGTTTAATTTGGGTGTTTGACGTAGAGATTTGGAGTTGAAGAAAGTGAACGAGCCTTCTCAAGATTTCCTCCATGAATACATTATGTGAATTGTTAATGAAGGTAAAGTAGGTGAAGTACACATTGGGCCCTATGAAATCTTGAAGAAATAGGCCCAAACTATGAGTATGATGTCCCCAGTCGTTGTCCTCCATGCACCTGGTGCTTCGTGTGTCTATGTCCAAGAAGGTAGTTGGAAATCCTTTGTCTATCATTCTGGTGGAGGCTATTGAAGGTGAAGTTAATGGATAATTGGCTTATGAGAGGTACCTAATTGTCATCCTTGTTAGGCAAGTCCGAAAGTTGAGATTGCCTCCGTTAAAGTGCTATGGCAAAGTTTGTGACTCGAGTAGGTCACCTCGAGGGCCGAGGGTATTGTGGAAAGAAAATATTTTCACTTGTTTGTATAGTGAAATGGTTGTGGTTCGGAAGGTACTTTCTATGTGTTATGATTTAAATATGTACAGTTCATGTTCAGATACCACTTTTGATAATGTAATGCCTATAATGTTGAGATTGGTGTTATTGATATATATTGTGATGCTTTCTTGAGTTGTGGATGTGTTCTTAGGAGTGGTTTTGATGTTTCTCTAACAGGTGGATAGGCCCAATTGCAGGGGAAACTCTGCCGAAATTTTTGAAACAAATTGGGTGTTAGTAGAAATTTGGGGGTTTGAGATGTGTGAAAGAAGAGATGAGTTATGTTGGGTGTTTTGGGTGGACTCTACTCCTCATCCAAGGATGAATGATCCTAAGTGGGAGAGGATGTAAGGCCCCATAAAATGTTCCCTAAGGAATTTAAGGTATTGTGGTGCCAAGGTAAGCATCTTTCGCCCAATCGCGGTACGAACTTTTTGGGTTGTAGAACACATTGAGGAGTTGGTGGAAGGTTTTGCAGAAGGAGGCCATTCTGCGGTCAATTTTGCGACCGCATAACCATTCCGCGGGCTGCATTCCGTCACAGAGTTGAGTAGAAAAATTGTTGAATTTTGAAGGTCGTTTTGTGGTCCATTATGCGATTGCATATCCGTTTTGCGGTCTACACTCTCGTCGCAGATTTAGCATGAGCAATTTTAGAGGGTGATTCTGCGGTCCATTTTGCTGCCGCAGACTTTTCCAGCCAGCCCAGTTTTTGGGATCATTTTTGCGGTCAATTTTACGGGCCGCATATCCGTTCTTCGGTCCACTCTACGACCACAGAGTTGAGTTCAGAAGGTCCATTTTCTATTTTTGTAACCCGACCCCATTATGATTAAAAGCCTTTGGGGCTCTTTTTGAAGGCAAGAATCAGATCTTTCAGAGAGAAGTGAGTATCTGAGGGAGAGAGGGAGAATACCTAGAAATTCTAATCATCAATCCTTCTCCTAAGGTTTCATGCAAGAGGTTATAGGTTTAAGTATGTTGTGGGGTTGAGGATAGGTCATGAATGTAAGGCCCTGTAAAATTGTACCTAAAACCTGGGGTTTCGTGGTGTCGAAGTAGGCTTATGCCTCTCGCAACCTCGCCGCTGTTCGAATTTTTGGATTGGACAGTGCGTTTGGGAGTTGAAGAAATATCTTTTGGAAGTTCAGGGCGTTTCTACAGCCCATTCTACGGTCCAAGAACTGATCTGCGGACCGCAGATCTGCTGCAGACTGAGGCAAAAATCTGGACAAACGTTAGGACTGTTATGTGGTCCACTATGCGGCTGCATAATCATTTTGCGGGCCGTATAACCCATCGTAGACCCAGCACAAAACTTTTCGGAGGGAAGTTCTGCAGCGCATTATGTGACCGCAAAATAGGTCTGCGGACCGCAGACTGGTCGCAGAGTATGGTAGGAGTGCCCAATTCCGGAGGGCCATTATGCGACCGCAAAAGCGTTATGTGGTCACATATGCGACCGTAGATCTATATCGGGGCTTCATTTTTTCTAATTTTTGAACCCGACCCCATTCTTATAGAACAACCTTAGGAATCATTTTAGAAGGTTAAAACTTATATTTCTAGAGGGAGGGAGTGCCATAGAGTGAGAGGGGAAGTTCCTAAGCTCATCATTAATAAATTATTGCTCAAAGTGGAAGAATTTACAAGAAGGATTCACTAGGTCTTCATCCTAGAGGTAAGGTTCTACTCCATAGCCCTCAATCCGTGATTTTAACTAAAAATAGGTAGTAAGCCAAGCAAATTCTTGGGTGTGGGAGTTATTTATTTTACATGAATGTACCATAAAGGGTAATGGGAAGATTGTTAAGCTCATTTGGGTAAACTTTGGGTAGTGGGATGAAAGAATCCACCATAGGAGGACCTTGAAACCTTAATGCACACCTAGTGTTGATAAAATGCTCAAGTGGGCTGGAATTATGAACTCCTTCCTAATTTGTGTTTAATTTTGCTATATCTCTAAATAGATCGAAGTGGCTAAGATTTCCGGATCATTGTTGTAATTTAAAAAGCTTGAGGCAAGGTATGTTGGCTAAACTCTTCTCTTAGAATTGAACCCCACAATGTCCTTGTAAGTCCTGTGATGCTCATTATGAATTGATTATTCCAAATAAACCTTGTGTCAAAATAAATATGCGTTCAATATGTATTCCAAAGATTCTTGTTATGTTGAGTCACTATTGCGAATGTGGTTTAAGTATGGGCTGTGTGTTATTACGTTATGATTTAAAAGCATGATTCTAATAAAGGCTATCATGTAAATTGTGTGAGAAATCACATGTGCCTAAGACCCTAATTTGCTCAAATATGTGTTTAAAGCCGTAATTAGAAAGGCCTTGTTTTTGATTATCCATGTTGATATTTGAAAGTAAAATAAGAGAACATGAAATATGATGTGCGGCCAACGTGACAAGAATGACATTGCATTATGGCCAATAGTGCCAATAAAATAAATGACATGTAAAATAATATGAAACGAGTGGTAAATCCTTTTAATAATAAATGCCTTGGGAGTATCGTTTAGCCACGAAGGAAGGTAGGTCGGAACAATCTAACCCCGAAACTACACGTGCCGGTGTAGGAGTGATTGAGGGGTAAATCCCCGTGTTAATGTGATGAGACTGTTTCCCATTATATGGGATGATATTTGTGTGTTGAGATGCTTCCCCTTAAACGGGATGAGATTATTGCTAGCGAGATGTGATATGATGTTGACCCACACGACATTGTGGTGAGACGGCTTAGCCGATCGGGCTGAGATCGGACGCCATGCCACACACATTGTGGTATTGTGAGTGTATGTCTCGGGGTGAGACGGCTTAGCCGGTCGGGCTGAGATCGGACTTTGTGCTAAAACACGATGGTGTATCGGTGCTAAAGATCTCCCAACTTAAATTACTGAAACTTACTTGAAATATACTTTTCCCCTGATTTGACACCTTGATACTGTTTGAGTCTCTTATTGATTTCATGTTTTATTTCCGTTTACTGTTACTCGTTCTACTGAGAGGGTGTTTAGTTTACATACCAGTACTATTCCATATTTACTAATGTCCTTTTTGCCGGGGGCACTTCATCTTTAATGGATGCAGGTGGTTCCATAGAAAGTGGTATTGATCAATGATAGCAGCACACCCTCTCCTCAGCTAACTTGGTGAGCCCCACTTCATTTTGGGGTCCTGTATCTCATATCCTTTGTACATAGCGTTTTGAGGTATAGCCGGGCCTTGTTGCCAGCACTGTCATAGCACTCTTTTGTTCATGTTAGAGGCTCCACATACATAGTGTGGGTTGTATCTATTTTTGGGAAGGTTAGAAGTGAAAATGCTGTAATCGTATCATTTGTTCCACTTTAACTATTATTGTACAATGTACTATTTTGGAGACTTATTAATGACTTAACTAATGGGAATGAACTGGTGTTATTCACATGACCTCTTACTGTCTAATTAGTGAAATGTATTCTTCTCTTTATTCATCGGTGAGTTGGGTATAAAGTATTGTAAAGGCTTGCTTGACCGAGGTATCTCGGTTGAGCACCGGTCGCGCTCCCCACGGTGGGGGCGTGACAATGCATGTGCCAATAGTAGGTAGTATGTGAGGTTGTTGAACTATTTCGGGTAGTTTCTTATTGAAATTGGTTGAGGGAGGAAGGGATTACCATTGTAGAGCCTTGTAGTCGATTTTACATAATAGGTGTTTGACAAAATTCCCAAGAGAGTTATATCATGAGAATCCTTTGAATTAATGTTCGATTTTTTCCTATCTTCTTATAGATTGAATTTGCTAGAAGTATTGGGACGTTGAAGTAATTTAAGGAAAGCTCAAGCAAGGTATGTTGGCTAAACTTCTCTCTTAGAATCGAATTCCATGATATTCCCGTAAGTTTCAAGTGTGATTGGCCCAGGTTCCTGATTCCCTTGTTTCGAATTGATCCTAATAAATTCGAATATCCCAAGTAAGTGTTGTGTTGAAAGACTTATATACTCAAAACGTGTTCCAATTTCTCCCATCTTAGCATGATCTCTTTCGAGAATGTGTTCAAGTATGGTTTATGTATTAAAATGTTATAACATTTTTTTGTCAAATTCACTAGGCAGTGTGCCTAGTGTTAATTTTCATATATATAATCATAATAACAAAGATAGAGGGGGGCATAGACCTTACCTCCCAATATGAGAGATGTACATTCTTGATCATCGAGAGTTGACAACCAAGTATACGTAGATAATTGTGATGGGTTAGACCTATGATAATGTAATGATTGTCTATCTTATAACATCGACAGACAATCATATATACAAAAACATTGTGAAATGAATCTAGGTCAATCTATACAAAAAGTACATATGTTCCTAAATCTACTAAGGGAGTAGTTTGAAATAGTATCCTCTCTATATGATAAGGTCTATTTCTAGCAAAAAAGGAGAATCTTTTACATGATGTATCATCAAGTAGAAGGTAACAATCATCAACTTTGTTTTGACAAAGGAAGCATAGTTGAGGATTGTTGCTACTGCTGCTGTGGAGATGTTTTGCTTCTGTGAGTTGTGAATTCTGTTGGAGTGGTGACTGTATATTCCTTGCTGTTGTTACTGCCACTGCTGGAGGGATCTATTTTGCTGCTGCTGTGGGGGTGTTTTGTAGTTGATGCATTGCTGGAGGTGCCTATTCACTGCTGAGAAAAATCTGTGAATGCAGCAGTAGAACAGTCTGAGGATGCTGCTCAATTTACTGCTGCAGTGGGTATTATGCATTGTTAGATTGCTGCTGCTACTATGAACCTGCTTCTGTGATGTTTAGCCTTAGTAATGCACTGAAGGGATCTATTTCCTTGCAATAATTCAACTGTGAAAACCAGCAGCAGAGCAGTCAAGAAAAGGACTGTCTGCTGCTCAATTTAATGCTGCTACTGGAGCTATGTATTTGATCAGATACTGCTTCTGCTTCTGCTTATGCTCTATTTTCCTACAGAAAACGAGTTGATACAGATACTTCTTCTGCTTATGCTCAGTTTACTGCTTCTGCTTCTGCTTATGCTCTATTTTCCTGCAGAAAAAGAGCTAAGAAAGAGGGGGGGGGGG
>MCJB01002080.1:10509-52629 GCA_002018475.1 Nicotiana obtusifolia
CCCCCCCCCAATGACATTGCCTTGTTATATCCATTATGAAACAGTTAATATCATTGGGTCCACACTCATCTGCCAACCGTAGGAATCCATCCATTAATTAAAATCAACCGAAGGTCCAACAATAAGATTAAAACACGCAGCCATATTGCATCCCAAAATGATAATCAATTATTAATATTTTCCTACATTCCGATCAAGTCCCCTTCTCTTCACATTCATATTCCCTAAGTATAGAAGCCACCTCAGGGATCATCTCCCCCGTACCATCAATACTAGAAACTCCAATTCGATTCTAAAGTCGCAACACACCGTCTTCTCCAATAACTGCTTCTTAGGTACTATTTCACAACACCGTGCCCCAGAGGCAAAAAAATAAAGACCATCATACCAACGAGCCTTAGTGCATACAAACAAGGACGACAATACCACAACACAAACAAGAATTCCACCAACTTCAAAGATGTCAAATCTTGCTACTCCTTAAACCAAAACCTGAACATACCTGGC
Organism: Nicotiana obtusifolia; assembly: GCA_002018475.1. NCBI lineage: Eukaryota > Viridiplantae > Streptophyta > Magnoliopsida > Solanales > Solanaceae > Nicotiana > Nicotiana obtusifolia. The sequence goes on from MCJB01002080.1 coordinate 11,017, forward strand.
CCAATTGCATCTCCTGTGCTGGAACTTAATGTCGAATCTTCCAATCACAAACCGAATAACCCTTTTCCTAAAGCACTCACTACCGTAACACATAAGTAAACACCCTACCATTCATATCGATACTGCGCGATGAGAATGCATGATCATCAAAATACACTATGTATAGCCCTAAATCCATGGGCAACACCAACATTGGACTGAAAAGATTGAACACCCTTCCACGAGGCAATGATAGTAGTCTACCCACATAACGAGGGTGAAGACATCCTGCAGCACACCTGTAGCACCACCATAACTCCTCGATGCTCGTCGGATATCGAGCGTTAATCATCTTGTTTGAATGACTAGGAACGAACTGAAGACATAAGCTTCAACAAAAATCAAATCGCACGATAAGGCATCAAGAAAGGGAAGTTCTTCCTAATAGCCTTGTAGCCTCTCAAAGATAAGTACAAACGTCTTCATATCTAACACGACCCAAACCTATGGGCCGTGACGAGTGCCCGAGTTCTACCTGTCGAATACCCCTAAGCATACGTCTAAGATATAAACATGAAATAAGTGTAGGTCATGCATAACATTTGGCAATAAACTACTGAATCATGTGAATAACATACACAAGAAAACCTGCCCAAAAGACATATGTGCATATATATATATACGAAATACGGTAGGGCAAGCCGACAAGGCCAAATACTATCCAACTATACATTACTATGTACAGACCTTTAATAGACTGGTCCCCGTAATACCCGTATATATGTATACAAAAGTATTGTACCAAAACCCAATAGCAGCTCCGGATCAAATAGAGAGCACAACCTCTCGCTGAGCAAGGATCATTAGAAGAGGGACCATCAACTTGTCTAGCTGCACCTGCGGGCATGAAATGTAGGCCCAGACAATAGGGCCGTCAGTACGAATAATGTGCCGAGTATGTAAGGCATAAAAATCAGTATATAAAAGACATGAAAGAAACAAGGAGTAAAAGAATCAACCTATAAGTCTGAATAGCTCTGTGAATCATGAAACATTTATAATGTCATGCATATGCATATAAATGTCATATCATGCATCGGTATATGCGTACATAACATCATAAAGCCTCGGAGGGCAACCCATCATATCATCTCGGCCTCAGTGGGCGAAATCATCAACGTATGCCAGTTGATCAGGTGGTAGTGCATATATAACGCCATAACCATTCCCCATACCGATATCAATATACTATACACGTATATAACGCCATTTGTTCATAGGTCAATGTACATATATAAATAAATGCAGTGCATAATGAAGTAAGTCAATAAGATCTCTCGGAATGTCATAAGATCAATATGCCTTGGGATAAACTTTATCAACTTACGTATTTTTCTGAGAGCCCTGAACTGACGATATAATAATAAGACACATGGAAAATCAAGAATATAGGCACCCCCAGTACTTCTATGAATAGAGGCATTTTTAAAAGTTATGTGTTTGCTCGTTTCGTTTGTATCATATGGATCATGCCAAAATGAACGAATGGATAGCCATAACATACCTTATACAAATCTGTGGAATAACAATGCTGAACTCAGCTCACTGCAACTTAACTACAACAACGACAGTAAAGCTATTGTCAAGTTACGAATGACTCTCTCATTTATATAGCGAAAATAACTTAATCTGTAAAGAAAAAACGAGCAGCATTTCCCCTAATTTTATTGCTCCCCCAAGCCTAATATAGGCGATACAACAATACATAATCAGCAATTCAAAAACAACCTAACTACAATTTGGGACCTTTAATACAACAAAAACCTTAATTATACCATAACACACCCAATCAACAAGTTATCAATTAGCCTGAAATTGCAACGACAAGCAACCAGCCCACTATCCTACCACATGTGGCCTATCTCCAAGCCCCTTATCCTTCCAAACTCCATAAATCAGCAGCACAAGGGGCCAACGCGAGTGGACTACAGAAACAGTCAACTAAAAGTGGAATAAATCAAACTCACGACTTCCGATCACCATCCTGTGACTTCTAACTATTAGGAAACGAATTTATCAGCCTTCCTTGATATTTAAAAGCTTAAATTCAGAAAATAGGCATTTTCATAACTATGGAGTACCCTCCAAAACTCAAACTACAAAGAAAAAGAGAGGCGGTATAATGATACTTATGCCGTAAGGATCGTTCTAATGTTATTGCTTCTTGATTTCGTACCCCGGATGTTACTCTTCTTTGAAACCCTTGTATGAGAGATTAAGGATAGGTTTATGGGGGTTTTCTGTTCGTGTTCTATGAAAAATGAAGAGAAAGACGACTTAAGACCTATATATATCAATTTTTGAAAAGTGAAAGAGGTGTTAGTTGGCATCCTAGCATTGGCCCTTCCTCAGACGCTCATATATTTTTATCCGGACTTCGTATGAATGAACGGTTAAGAGTGTTAGAAACTACATTCAGGACCTTCAATTTGGTATATAATATGTCCCACAAGGACCTCATATAACTCACGAAATATACTATACGCGTATATAACACCATCTGGTTATGGGTCAGTGTGCATGTATAATTGAATGTAATGCATAATGAAGCAAGTAAATAAGATCTCTCGGAATGTCATAAGATCAATATACCTTTGGATAAACTTTATTAACTTACGTACTTTTCTGAGACCCGTGAATTGACGATATAATAATAAGACACATGGGGAATCAAGAACATAGGCACCCCAAGTAATTCCATGAATATAGGCAATTATGAAAGTTGTATGTTTGCTCGTTTCATTTGTATCATATGGATCATGCCAAATGAAAGGAAAGGATAGGCTTAACATACTATCATGCCCCAAACTCGGGGAGCGTGACCGGCGCTCAACCGAATGTACCTGGCCGAGCAAGCATGTTAGATTTCCTTCTACTCAAACTCATCCATGAATAAAGAGGAGATGAACTCCATTAATCAAACATTTAAAAGATTTTTTTAACAACTCCCATTTCATATCCATTAGCAACTTCATTCATAATTTCAAAAATATTACAAGTTTAAAGATATAATGAAAATACATGTTTTCCAAATACCAACATTTCTAGTTCAATTCCGCACATTAAAACCACCCACAACCTGTCTACGGAGCCTCTAAGTACAACAGAAGAGTAGTATGGAAGTGCCGGTAACAAGGCCCCGCTATACCTCATAATACACAGTACAACATCAAATGACATCAGGCCTAGAATAGAGTAGGACTCACCAAAACCTGCTGGATAGGGCAGTTACTGCTAACAAGAGCCAAGGCTACTTGTTGATGAACCACCTGCATCCATTGAAGATGCAGTGTCCCCGACAAAAGAGACATTAGTACATATGGAATAGTACTAGTATGTAAGGCTAAATGTCCTCTTTCAAAATAGAATGCCAATATAAGTAAGGGAAAAATCATAGAAACAACAAGTCACTATCAACAATATCCTAATGGCCAGTTAAAACATAATAATTTTCAAAATGCAAAAATAATATATATTTTTGGTTGGGAGTTCATTAGCACAGATATACCACCGTGGTTGTAGCACGGAGTCCGATCACGCCGGATCGGCTAGGACATCCCCCCACGAACAATGTGGTTTGACATGTCATGCGAAAAAAAAAGTGTTACCAAGAGTAGTACCACCATGTGCACAACATGGCGTCCGATCTCCACCCGATTAGCTAGGCCGCCTTCCCACATATGCCGTCTGGGTTGAATTTTCCAATTCATAGCTATTTTCAATCGCATCCCAATTAAGGGGAGTAATCTCATCCCAAATAAGGGGAATAATCACAATCAAGACCTAAGGTACATATATGAGCAATTAAGAGTCTTAAGCGTATCGAGTTTTTCTCACACAATTCGGCATACTAGCTTTCATTTGAAACACGACTTAAAGCCATATCATTCTAATACGCAACCCATACTTTGAATGTATATCTCTTGCCATAAGGCTCATTCAGAATAGGCAAGTTTATAAGGAATAACCCCGAATATAGGAATTAGGAACTTGAGCCAACCATACTTGAAAGTTACAAAGTTACGGGAACATCATGGAATTCAATTCTAAGAGAGTAGTTTAGCCAACAAACCATGTTTGAACTTTCCTTAAGTTAGTACAACGTCCCAACACTTCTACCAATAACAATCCATAGGAAGATAGCAAAAATCGGATAATAATTAGAAGGATTCAAATGGTGTGACTCTCTTAGGAATTTTGTCAAACACCTAGCATGGAAAATGGACTACAAAGCTCTACAATGGTAATCTCTTCCTCCCTCAACTAATTTCAACAGGAAACTACCCAAACTAATTCATTAACCCACATACTACGACCTATTGTCGCGTGCATGGAATATTTCCAACCCGACAATATACTAGAACTCATAACCTCTTGCATGAAAGCTTAGTTGTAGGACATACCCGGATAGATGATAATCTAGTGATTGACTTCCTTGATTTTTGAAGGTTGGCGCAAGATTGGATGATTAAGATGTTTGGTTTCCTCCTTCTCTCTCTAAAATGCTCTTGCCTCTCTAAAACCATCATATAATCGCCCAAAAATAAACTCCAAAAGCTATTTATCAAAATGGGGTCGGGTTAAAAAAATAGTAAACTTGACCCTCCGAACTCAGGTATGCAATCGCAAAACTGACCGCAGAACAAGCATGTTGTCCGCATAATGGACTGCAAAAGTGATGCCCAAAAACTGGGAAGATCCGAATAGGTCTGCGACTGGTCTGCGGTCCACAAACCACTTATGTGGCCTCATAATGGACTGCAGAATCACCCAACAAAAGTTTCTTGTGCTAACTCTATGACAGAAGTGCGGACCGCGAAACAGTTTTGCGATCGCATAATGGACTACGAAACAACACTCAAAAGTAAACAATTCCCTGCTCGACTCTGCGACGTTTATGCAGCCCGCAGAATGGATATGCGGTCGCGAATTTGACAGCATAATTTGCCCTTCAGCAAAAAAAAAAAAATCTCCACCAACACCTCGATACATTCTTCAACCCAAAAAGTCCGCACTTCTACAACCCTCAAACATGTAAGCCTACCTCGACACCACGAAACCTTAAATTCCTTGGCAAAATTTCACGGAGCCTTACATCCTCTCCCACGTAGGATCATTCGTCCTCGAATGAGGAGTAGAGTCCACCCGGAACGTCCAACATAATTCATTTTCTCCTTTCACACATCACATGCCCCAAATTTGACTAACTCCCAAATTTTTCAGAAATTACGGCAGAGTCTCCCCTGTAATCAGGCCTATCCACCTGCCATCGAACCACCAAAACAACTCCTATCTCAACACATCCGCAACTCAACAAAGCATCACAACGTATATTAATAATATCGACTTCAACATTAAGGCCATTACATTAACAGAAGTGGGATCTTGACATGAACTGTACACATTTAAATCATATCACATAGAAAGTACCTTTTAAACCACGGCCATTTGGCTCTAAAAACAAGTGAGAATATTTTCTTTCCACAACACTCTCGGCCATCGAGGCGACCTCCTCGACTCACAAACTTAGCCATAGCACTTGACGGAGGAAATCTCAACTTCCGAACTTATCTAAGAAGGATGACAATTAGGTACCTCTCATAAGCCAATTATCCATTAACTTCACCTTCACTAGCCTCCAAGGGAACGATATAAAAAGGATTTTCAACTACCTTCTTAGACACAGACACATGAGACACCTAGTGCATGGAGAACTACGACGGGGAATTATCATACTCATAGTTCGGCCTACTTCCTTGAATATTCCATAAGGCCTAATGTGACTACACATACTTTACCTTCCTTAACAATTCACCCAATATATTCATAGAGAATCTTGAGAATAACTCGTTCACTTTCTTCAACTCTAAATCTCTACGTCAAACACCCAAATTAAACCTTTGGCGACCTTCATCAATTATTCTACGATGTGCTAGCATGAATATGACCATAAAATTTCCTACCCAATATGTTTGATCATGGGATGATGCTTCTTCTTTGACATGTTTGAACCTTCAACGCCCATAAGTTTACTGTAAATAGGAACAACGAGGTTTCGAGTTTGAGCTAGAATTGTTCAAGAATCCATTAACGTGCTGGGAAGGGCATTTCAGGAAGTTATATCCTAAGAGACATGAAGGATACTACCAATAGTGGAGACATGATTAATCATTATGATGACATCATCAATTCAACAAACGAAACATAGAGTTATAAGTACACATTAATAATGTGGGAACCATGTACATGATCCTTAGATGTATAACAAGTGAGTCATTTTAGACATGTGATATTTGGGAGGCATGATCGTGAGGATAAAGAAATTAGCAGCAGTTATTCTTGGAAGACTATGAGTTATGAAAAAGACAGCAACAATTGTTTCATTCCAAATGTTCCTTGTTCGGCAATAGTAAGCCTCAAGGAGAAATAGGCAAGGACGTGACACCATTTGCCTCCTTGAGCGTAGGGAAGATCAGTTTAATTCAAAATAAGAAGATTCTTGCACCTTGAATATGATAGAGATTTCAAAAATATATGAAGTGCACTGTGCCCTCAACATTAACTGACACAAGGAATTGATATGCCACAAGCCCATGAGGTAGAAAACAGAGTTGAACACTCGTGAGATTATTATCATTCTAACAGCTTAACCCTTCCTTATAGTGGATCCTATATGAGACGACTAGAGATATGACAAACTTGCATTTCAAATCAATAAGCCCATGATATATGCCGAAATCTGGAAGCATCTAATTTCAACCTTTTCACGAGTGAAACCACATAACTAGGACATCTTAATATTGGGGTAAAATCATGTATTGGTTAGAGAGAATGAACATTTTTCTATGAGCTAGACATGTTTCTGCCATAATAACTCTCAAGCTGCCATAGCAAACCACTTCATGGGCAACTACAATACAAGGAACAAAGTGGGCTACTTACTGCGGAATGATCTAAGTAAGCATGAAAGTCATACTGAGATGGGCGAACAATAGATATTCTTGTGGTGAATTTGTCAGAAATCCAAAATTTATGAGAAACATTATGCGAACGAGTGACCATTTCAATTGACATGCACCCATATGATAGGTGCTGAGATATGCTCTTATGTTACTAGACAGCGGAAAGGGCATGTGATAATGCTCACAAAAGGGAGTAAAGGGAATGTTCAAAACAATATGAGTCACGTGCATAGGAGAAAGAGACTAGCTCAAGAAAGATCTCGGCACTAGGCTGCCGTATATTAGATTTGATACCACGTAGGTAAACATTGTGATGATGCATGCATAAGAACAAGTGAGCAGATGTTATCTATTTGATCAGAAGGTTCTGTAAGAAATTCATCAAGTATAGTCCCTTGTTGAGAATATTAGGGAAGCAAGTGAGAAGTATTATCATAGGGTTATAACCCAATTCAAGGAAATCATTACAGAACTCAATTTCTCAAGAGGTTGTAAATATAAGGAATTGTAATAAAGAGGCTTCACAAATGATAGGTCTTGTTCAAAGAGTAGCTATAGAGAATGTCTTGATAAGATGTTCCGATTTTATCTCAATTTCCACAGCAACATAAGGAATGACATATGACCAAGTGGAACCGGGATCAATAAGGGCATATACATTACAAAATTGGACAGTCGATATAATTGTAACCATATTTAGAGAAGCCTCCGACCTTTGACACCTCCTCATAGCATAAAACCTGTTGGGCCCTCCCGAGCTCTTGATACCACCCTTATCTTCTCCACGCCCTACGGATGCTATAGTGCCTAGAGTTGGGGGAGGCACTATGGATGTAGTAACTGCAAAACTGGCTGGTTGTGCCGCACCCCCGCCCATGCTCTGGCGAGACGAATGACAATCTCTCTGAATGTGACCCCTCATACCACACTCGTAGCATACTTTGGTACCATAATGACATACTCCTGAATGACATCTCCCACACTTCACACAAAGGGGATGAGGTCCGCTAAACTGATTCGCCCCGCTGACACGATATTCACCCCTTTTGCATACATTATAAGCATCCCTCTCATCCTTCCTCCAGCCTTCAATGCGGGGGTAACAAACCCCGTGCCGGTTTGCTGTGTGGGCCTCTAGAATTTTCCAAACCTACCACCCCTAACATGCTGCTGAGCATACTCACAACACGACGCCAAATGTTCCTTCCCGCACATCGGGCAGACCGAGATGGGTGTACCCAACCTAGGGCATTTGTTCTTCTCGTGCCCCCTCTTTCCATATCCATAACATATTTCAAGAGTTATCCAACATTTTCCGAAGTGACACTTCTTGCAAAGCAAACAATCCAGTTCATTAGCACCAACAACCCTATTTTGTTTCTTAGATTCGCTCACCACACGATCCGGTGGAGCGGTGACATTGGTACGAACAAGGACACTTCCCTTAGCAACAAGTTCTTCCAATCCCTCCACAGCTCGCCACATTCTCCCAACGAACTCTTGTCTAATCTCCCCTAGATTCAATGGCGGGGTCATTCTCTCCTTGCTGCTTCGATCTCGTAGATTACTCATTTGGAAAATGAGGCATAACGTGGAAATTAGCTTCCTATCCTGAGCTCTATCTCACGATCTAGAGTATCAAATAAATGTGAAATTCCTAAATGTCCAAGTAGCCTCCTCATTATAGATGTGGTCGACAACACACCGATAAGGACTTTACTAGACACGGCTCAGAGACATCCTAGGACACATTAAAACCTTAGGCTCTGATACCAAGTTTGTCATGCCCCAAACTCGGGGAGCACGATCGGCGCTCAATTGAGTAAACTCGGCCGAGCAAGCCTGTTAGATTTCCTTCTACCTAAACTCATCCATGAATAAAGAGAAGATGAACTCCATTAATCAAACATTGAAAAGATTTTATTAACAACCATCATTTCATATCCATTAGCAACTTCAGTCATAATTTCCAAAATATTACAAGTTTATAGATATAATGAAATACATGTTTTCCAAATACCAACATTTCTAGTTCATTCTCCACATCAAACACCAACCACAATAAGTCTACGGAGCCTCTAAGTACAACAAAAGAGCAGTATGGAAGTGCTGGCAATAAGGCCCTGGCTATACCTCAAAATACATAGTACAACATCAAATGACATCAGGCCCGGTATACAGTATGGCTCACCAAAACCTGCTAAATAGGGGAATTACTGCTAACAAGGACCAATGCTGCCGGCTAATGAACCATCTGCATGCATTAAAGATGCAGCACCCCCATCAAAAAGGAAATTAGTATATATGGAATAGTATTAGTATGTAAAGCTAAATTCCTCTTTCAAATTAAAATGCCAATATAAGAAAGGGAAAAAACTATAGAAACAACAAGTCACAATCAACAATATCCAAATGCCAAGTTAAAACATAATAATTCTCAAAATGCGAAAATAATATATATTTTTGGTTGGGAGATCATTAGCACCAATATACCACTGTATTTGCAGCACGGAGCCCAATCACGTCGGATCGGCTAGGACATCTCCCCACGAACATTGTGGTTCGACATGTGGTGCGAAAAAAAAGCGTTGCCAAGAGTAGTACCACCATGTGCACAACATGGCGTCCGATCTCCACCCGATCAGCTAGGCAGCCTTCCCACATATGCCGTGTGGGTGACTATTCCAAATTACAGCTATTTTTAATCTCATACTAATTAACGGGAATAATCTCATCCCGAATAAGGGGAATAATCACAATCCACCCCTACACCAGTATGTGTGGGCTTTATGACCTGCCCTTCCTCAGTTTACTAATGATACTCCCAAAAATATTTTTGGTTTACACACAAGGGAAACAAAAGCACAAATATATTTACCTCATCATCCTTCACATTGCATAAGTCTCCGCTAGTATTTTCAACCAATCATAACAACAATATTTCCTTAGTACTGTTGGCCATTCACAATATTCTTTATTCAAGGCACGGTGGCAAGTTTATAAGGAATAACCCGGAACATAGGAATAGGAACTTCAGCCAACCATACTTGAAACTTATGGGAACATCATGGAATTCAATTCTAACAGAGTAGTTTAGCTGACACACCTTGTTTGAGCTTCTCTTAAGTTAATACAACGTCCCAATAATTCTAGCAATAACAATCTATAGGAAGATAGAAAAAATCGAATAATAATTAGAAGGATTCACATGCTGTAACTCTCTTAGGAATATTGTCAAACACCTAGCATGCAAAATGGACTACAAAGCTCTACAATGGTAATCCCTTCCTCCCTCAACCAATTTCAGCAAGAAACAACCCAAACTAATTCATTAACCCCGCATACTATGACCTATTGTCACATGCATGACCTATTTCCAATCCCAACAATATACTAGAACCCATAACCTCTTGCATTAAAGCTTAGGAGTAGGACTTACCCGGATAGATGATAATCTAGTGATTGACTTCCTTGATTCTTGAAGGTTGGAGCAAGATTGGATGATTAAGATGTTCGATTTCCTCCTTCTCTCTCTAACATGCTCCTACCTCTCTCTAAAACCATCAAATAATCGCCTAAAAATAAACCCCAAAGGCTTTTTATCAAAATGGCGTCGCGTTATAAAAATAGGAAAATGGATCCTCTGAACTCAGGTATGTGATCGCAGAACTGACCGCAGAACAGGTTTGCGGTCCACATAATGGACTACAAAAATGATGCCTATAATCTGGAAGCTCTGGACAGATCTGCAACCGGTCTGCGGTTCGCAGACCACTTATGCGGCTGCAGAATGGGCCGCAGATCGCCCAACAAAATTTTCTCGTGCTAACTCTGCGACATAAGTGCGACCACAAATCAGGTTTGCGCTCGCTCTATGGACTGCGAAACAACCCTCTAAATTCAACAACTCCCTTCTAGACTCTGCGGTGCTTATGTGGCCCACGGAATGGATCTGCGATCGTGAATTTGACAGCATAATTTGCCCTTCAGCAAAAAAAAGAAAAAATGCTCCACCAACATCTCGATGCATTCTTCAACCCAAAAATTTCGCACTTCTATAACCGTCAAACACGTAAACCTACCTTGATACCACGAAACCTTAAATTCCTTGGTGAAATTTTACGGGGCCTTATACATACCTTATAGAAATCTATCTAAAAACAATGCTAAACTAAGCTCACTGCAACTTAATCTACAACAACGAAAGTGAAGCTATTACCAAGGTATGAATGACTTTCTCATTTATATAACGAATGTAACTTAATTTGTAACAATAAAACGGGCAGCATTTCCCCTGATTTTACTGCTCCCTCAAGCCTACTATAGGCAACAACAACAAAATAAAATAAACACCTCAAAAAAAACTTAACTACAATTTGGGACCTTTAATACAACAAAAACCCCAAATATACCGTAACATACCGAATCAACAAGTTATCAATTAGTCTAAAATTGCAACGACGAGCGACCAGCCCACTATCCTACCACGTGTGGTGTTTCTCCACGTCCCTTATCCTTCCAAACCCCATAAATCAGCAGCACAAGGTTCCAACACGAGTAGACTACAAAGCAGTCCACTAAATGTGAAATAAATCGAACTCACGGCTTCCGACCACCGTCCCGTGAGTTCTAACTATTAGGAAACGAATTTATCAACCTTCCTTGATATTTAAAAGCTTAAATACAGAAAGTAGGTGTTTTCTTAAGTACCCTCCAAAAATCAAATTACAAAGAAAAAGAGAGGCAGTATAATGATATTTACGTCATAGGGATCGTTCTAATGTTAGTGCCTTTTGATTTCGTATTCGGGATGTTACTCTTCTTTGAAATCCTTGTAGAGAGCAGAAGGATAGGTTGTGGGGGTTCTCTGTTCGTGTTCTAGTAAAAATAAAGAGAAAGACTACTTAAAACTTATATATATCAACTTTTGAAAAGTCAAAGAGCTGCTAGCTTGGCATCCTAGCATTGGCCCTTCTTCAGACGCTCATATCTTTTTATCCGGATGTCGTATGAATGAACGATTAAGAGTGTTGGAAACTATATTCCAATACTTTCTATTTGGTATATAATATGTCCCAAAAATACCTAATATAACACACGAAATGTATTGCTCAAAAAGCTTTGTTACAAGGCAAATCCTTAGTCAGTTTTTCCGCAACTTAAATCCGATTTTTTCCGAGCTTTATATTTTATATACAAAAATAATATATAGTCATATTATGACTTTACACTAAATTAAATAATGATTAACAAGTCCCATATTCATTATACGTCATCTTGGAAATCAAAGGGTGTAACAACATCGACCCACAGGACTCTACTAGACTTGCTCATGAATCGTGAGACCTAAATGAACCTAGTGCTCTGATACCAAACTGTCATGACCCAAAACCCACCGTAGACCATGATGGCGCCCAACACTACCGTTAGGTAAGCCAATGATTCAATCCATACGTCCATAGTAAATCCAAAAACAAATATTTCAAAACAATTAAAGAAATAAAGATCAAAAGATTTTTCATTTTCATTAAAACTATAGTTGCTATTATTCAAAATATTCGAATGTGGCCGAAATATATTCCCAAAATCATAATAGAATACAACCACGAGCAAAATCTAAATCCCCAAAATCTGTTGTCATAAGTACATGATCATCTACTGGGAAGACAATACTAATACAACATTTGTCTGGAATATAAATAGACAGGATAAATTAAATGATTATGATGGAGACTTCGTGTGTTGCGGATCTTAGCATGAAATGCCGCTGGCCATAAAGTCCCCCCAGCAACTAAGCCTATGCGGCAAGATGATCACCAAAAATACCAATCTCAATACTAGCACAATTAGTGCATATGTGTAGCATGAGTACGTAAATCAGCCCATACCTAGTAAGTATCTAGCCTAACCCCAGAGAAATAGTGACTAGGGGTCGACATTGACACGTATTAGTGGTCCAATAAATCAGGTCTAATAAAAGTAAACAGTTATGAGGCATAGCAAGTAAAACGACAAAATAAATATAAGTACATAATAAGATCCTCAACACACGAATAAACATGAGGTCCTCACTAATCAGATATTACCTCGAATGGAATAAATAGTGGTTAACACCCGATAATATGTCGCATCTCAAGTCAGAAAAACTCACGGGTACACTGACTTCTTATCAAATTGATGATAGGCTATAATCTCATATTTTAGTCGATTATTACATTCCAATTTACTACACTTTAATAGAGTTTGAGCTTTAATCGCTAGTGTTTCGCACTAATTGTGTATTTTATTCCTTGTAGGGGGATACCGAGTTATGTAAATGTTATGGAGCTAATTCGAGTGATTTGGAGCTTTGATGTTTGAATAAAATCCAAAGGAATTAAGCTAGGATCGCATTTGGGGGTCAAGGACCAAGCCTGGATATAAAAAATCGAGCGAAAAAGATTCACTCTGAGAAAACAACAAACCCGCGGCCCGTGGGTCGGCGCGTGGCGTGTCGCGCTTGTACAAAATACTGTTGTCTGTCAGAAATCAACTCGCTGGACTTTTCCACAACCGCCCCATGCAGCGCAGCAGTGCATTTTTTACAGAGCCACAATCCTATTTCTCGCAGTAAAAGGTATTTTTGTCTGGGCCCGACCCTATTTAGTATAAGTACATGTAAAAACGTTATTTTATAGACTTTTGACACATCTTAGACCTAAGTAAACCAAGGAGGAAGGGGAGAAGAAAAAGTTCAAGGATATCATAAGACAAGGGCTTGGATTTTTTTATGTTTTCCTTTAACATAAACATAGTTATGATGAATTGCTCCATATCGATGGTGTAGTTCTTTTTACGGTTTGATGGATTTGGTGTATTGATACTTGTTTTTGGATAGTTAACTCTTGTTTTGATCGAGAGAGGAGTTTCTACTAATCAATTGAACTAATAACTAAGTGAATTCGAGAGACTCACTTAAACATTAGAAGTAAATTATCTAGAGTTAAATCCCAAGCATTTGTCTTGCACCAATCTTATCAACCCTATCTTCTCCCTATCGATAACTTCCTTTGCTTAATAATTGCATTGACTGTCATTAGCCAATAGTATAGACTCTCCTCAATTTTTGATCATCTTGGACAACAATCTAACTACAAGCTACGATAATTTTGTTTACTCCAATCCCTGTGGATACGATATTTTAACTTACTATATTCAACTAGCGAGTATAATTTTATGTGTGTTTTTATCTCATCAAATTTTAGCGTCGTTGTCGGGAATTACCGATCAATAGTGTTTGAAATTGTTTGTAGCGCTAATTCAGGAATTTTTCTCTTTATTTTATTTTATTTTTTCTTTTTTACGTTTGATGTTCTTTGACTGTGTGCAGGCTATAGGTTAGATTGGTGCATGACTCGATCTTTTGGTAAGGGATTGCTACCATACAAACCTGAAATCGAGAAACAACTGCGACAAAGAAGGTTGGGAAATCCTCAACCAACAAATATATGGCCGGAGATGATGACAAAGTTGATTTGGATGAGAGACAGGCAGCCCCACTCAAAGAGAAAGCTGCAAGAGATGCTGAAGAAGCAGCCTTAGAGATGCACAAATTGCTTATGAGGAGGTAAGGGCTCAGAGAATTGCTCATAATCAGCCTTTGGATGTAGACCTGTTCGGAAACATAGCTCCAAGCGCTGGGAGACCACTTAGTGATTATGCTAGACCGGTCTACATCCAAGGGTTATCAAGTGTGAGACCACCTCCAGTTGCGGCCAATAATTGTGAGCTGAAGCTATTCCTCCAAAACCTCCAAAACAATTGTGTCTTCAGAGGAAGATGAACGAAGATTCAAACAATCATCAGATAGACTTCAAGGAGATCACGAACGCCCTTCAATATAATGGTGTGTCACAAGATGCAGTTTATCTAAGGGCATTCCCTTCACTCTCAAAGATGATGCAAAACAATGGCTTCGAAGCTTGCCCCAGGGATCGATTAGAACATGGGAGGAGATGACCAGAAAATTTCTAGCCAAATATTTCTCCTCAGCTAAAACGGGCAAGTTTAGAAGAGAAATCCATAACTTCTGCAAAAATGAGATGGAAACTATGTTTGAAGCTTGGGAGAGGTTTAAGGAGATATTACGAAAGTGTCAACATAATGGAAGTGAACTCTGGATGCAATTCCAGAATTTTTGGGATGGATTGACATCGGCCTCACGGAGAACATTGAGTAATGCAGCTGGAGGCCTATTGATTAAAAAGACTCTAGAGAAGATAGCCACTATTCTTGATAAGTTGCCTGAAGATGCAAACTAGTGGCCCTCTGAAGTTGCTGAAAGAAGAAGAACAACGGGCGTTCATCAAGTTAACGCTAACACCTCTATGCGGGTACAACTTGATGCCATGGCTAAAGAAATAAGGAAGCTGACCATAGCTTCGATACATAACTAGCTTCATGCAGCATGCGATATATGTGAAGAGGACATCCTACTCATTAGTGTCAAGCCTCAACTAAGGAAGTTAATGTTGTGGGTAATTATAACATTAATGCAATCGGTTCGAAGCACCCCGATTTTTCATGGAGTTCACCTAGGGATAAAACAAATGCATGGACACAAAATAACTCCAGATTTTAAGGAGCTCCTGGTTTTGTGAACCAGCCGATGCCGCAGTTTTAGCCTCAACACCCAATTCAGTCTAGGTTAGACGATCTGATGAAATCCTTCATTGTCAAGATGGATGAGAGATTAGATGCTCATGGTGCAGCTATCAAAGAACTTAGGAAAAGTTTGCGTAACTTGGAGAGACAAGTGGGACAAATTGCAGCTATATTATCTGAGAGCTCACTCTTTGATACTGAAAAGAATCCCAAATAAACGGTAAATGATGTGACCTTAAGAAGCGGGCAAGTGCTGAAAGATCCCACTCCATTTCACAAAGAAGTTGTGCCTGAAAAAGAAAGTGGGAATGAGCTGAAAATTGAAGATGATAAAGAGACTGAGAAAAAGAAAGGCAAGAAGGGAACCGAGAAAAAGAAGAAGGAGGAAACTTCAAGAAGGGAGGAACCTGATGATGTGAGCAAGCGCATGCCTGCTCTACCTTTTCCCCAGAAGCTCAATAGAGAAAAGTTGGACAAGCTGTTTGAGAAATTTTTAGATATATTGAGACAGGTTAATGTAAACCTGACATTTACTGAATTTCTCTCACAAATACCAGCTTATGCAAAGTTCTTGAAAGAGATCATTACGAAGAAGAAAAAGATAGAAGAGACTAATGTGTTAAGCTCATAGAGCATTGCAGTGCAATCCTGCAAAACAAACTCCCACAAAAGTTGGTGATTCAGGGAGTTTTACAATACCTTGCTCTTTAGGCACTCTTAACTTGTATAAATCTTTATGTTATTCTGGTGCATCAATTAATCTAATGCCATTGTCTATTTGTAGGAAATTGCAGAAGGAGATTAGAGAGATAAGGTCAGCATCAATATCCTTGCAGCTGGCCGACCAAACAACGATAATACCAGAGGGGATAGTAAAAGATGTCTTAGTGCGGGTAGATAAGTTCGTACGTACAGTGAAATTCATAGTGGTAAAGATGGAGGAGAATTATCCTCAACCAAGGAAGATATGGCTGGAGATGATGATAATGTTGATTTGGTTGCGAGAGAGGCAGCCCAACTAAGAAAGAAAGCTGCAAGAGATTTTGAAGAAGCGGAACTTAGAGATGCACAAGTTGCTTATGAGGAGTAGAGGGCTCGGAGAATTGCTTATAATCAACCTTTGGGTGCAGACTAGTTTGGAAACATAGCTCCAGGTGCTGGGAGACCACTTGGTGATTATGCTAGACCGGTCTATAACCAAGGTTTATCAAGTGTGAGACCGCCACCAGTTGCAGCCAATAATTTTGAGCTAAACCAAGGGTTGCTCCAAACCCTCCAAAACAGATGTGTTTTCAGAGGAAAAATAAACGAATATCCAAACAATCATCTGATGGACTTCGAGGAGATTATGAACACCTTTCAATATAATAGTGTGTCAAAGATGCAGTTTAACTAAGGGCATTCCCCTTCACTCTCAAAGATGATGCAAAACACTAGCTTCGAAGCTTGCCCCGGGGATCAATTAGAACATGGGAGGAGATAACCAGAAAATTCCTAGCTAAATATTTCTCCCCAGCTAAAACGGGCAAGTTTAGAAGAGAAATCCATAACTTCTTCCAAAATGAGATGGAAACTGAGTTTGAAGCTTGTGAGAGGTTTAAGGAGATAGTGTGAAAGTGTCAACATAGTGGAATTGAAATCTGGATGCAACTCCAGGATTTTTGAGACGGATTGACATCGGCCTCGCGGAGAAGATCTGGTGAAATCCTTCATTGTCAAGACTGATGAGAGATTAGATGCTCATAGTGAAGCTATCAAAGAACTTGTGACAGGTTTGTGTAACTTGGAGAGACACGTTGGACAAATTGCAACCATATTATCTGAGAGAGTCTCAGGTACTCTGCCAGCTGATACTGAAAAGAATCCCAAAGAAACGATAAATGTTGTGACCTTGAGGAGCAGGCAAGTGTTGAAAGATCCACTCCTATTCACAAAGAAGTTGCGCCTGAAAAAGAAAGTGTGAATGAGCTTAAAATTGAAGATGATACAGAGACTGAGAAGATGAAAGTCAATAAGGGAACTGAGAAAAAGGAGGAGGAAACTTCAAGAAGGGAGGAACCTGATGATGTGAGCATGCGCATGCCTGCTCTAACTTTTCCCCAAAAGCTCAATAGAGAAAAGTTGGACAAGCTGTTTGAGAAATTTTTAGATATATTGAGACAGGTTAATGTAAACCTGACATTCACTAAATTTCTCTCACAAATACCAGCTTATGCAAAGTTCTTGAAAGAGATCCTTACGAAGAAGAAAAAGATAGAAGAGACTAAGGTGTTAAGCTCATAGAGCATTGCAGTGCGATCCTGCAAAACAAACTCCCACAAAAGTTGGTGATTCAGGGAGTTTTACAATACCATGCTCTTTAGGCACTCTTAACTTGTATAAATCTTTATGTTATTCTGGTGCATCAATTAATCTAATGCCATTGTCTATTTATAGGAAATTGCAGAAGGAGATTAGAGAGATAAGGTCAGCATCAATATCCTTCCAGCTGGCCGACCAAACAACGATAATACCAAAGGGGATAGTAAAAGATGTCTTAGTGCGGGTAGATAAGTTCGTATTTCCATTGGATTTCATAGTGGTAAAGATAGAGGAGAATTAGGAGATACTCCTAATCTTAGGAAGACCATTCTTTGCAACGGGTAGAGCAATATTAGATATACACGATAGAAAACTCATGCTGAGAATGGGTGATGAGACCGTAAATTTTGAGATGAATGTAGAGACGGTGGTGAAAATGGAGAAGCCAGCTGCTAGTGTAGAGTTGTAAAGTAAACGGCATGAAAGAGAAGACCCAGGTGATAGAAAAAGACCAGTGTGGAGTGTACCCGAAGAAGGCTGAGAAGAAACTGTCTGCGTGGATGTGGGCACTTGTTCGGGCACGTCGAATGGAGCCCGACTTTGATTCAGACCCTGACTAGAGATTCAGGGAAGTTTCCTCTACTTGATGCTTCTAAATTGTGTGTCATGGGGATATACCACAACTTAAAGTGTGGGGTGGGGGATATTTATATGTTGTATGTATATGTGTTAGTTTTTGCTTTTTAGTGCTCTTTAGTAGTTAGAAAAAAATTGAAAAAACCATTAAAATTTTAAAATTTTTGACTTTTCCCAATGATGGATATCATTCGACGGGTCTCTTGAGGGATTAAAGTCAAAAGAAAATGACAAAAAGATATTATTTTTTAGGTAGTGTAATAAATACCCCTTGGTTTTTCTTTGTGTCGGGGTTCTTTTTCAAGGGCTTTGTTTGAACCGGGTGTAGTTAATTTTTCTTTTTGTAATAGTAGAAAACCTTGTGCTATGATTTGTATTGAAGCAATATCTCTTAACTTTGTTGTGCCTTGAGAATAGTGAGTGCTTTAGTTGTGACGCTTAGACTCAATTTTTGACTCTTGCATAAGTACCTTAAAGTGTATGATCTTAACTTTGCTTAATTGCTTTAACTAGAGTGTCTTGATATTCCAATCTTGAGTAAGTTATGTGCCATGTGGATGTGAGGTTTTGTGATATTCTGTGCATTGAATTTGATTTCTAGAACTTCCCCCCGTGTGTTTGTAAAGTGAAATAGTAGTTTTATTTAGTCTTGGAAGTGATATAGGCATTTCTTTGTTGAGCCAGTTATATGCTTTTACCCACCTAATTTTTATGTACCGTAGTTAACCCATTGAGGCTGTAATCATGTTGCTTTGGCAACCACATTGCAAGCCTTACCCATTTGTTTGAATTGACCATCTATTTGAATCATTTACCTCTCTTGAGCACTTAAAATTATTATGAACTGTGAAAAAGTAGAAATGTGGGGTAGGGGGTTTGGCTTTTGAGCGGAACTATTGAAATAGGAGAAAGGTGCACTTGTTTTAAAAAAGTATGAGCCACTTGAACTAAAGAAAAGAAAAAAAAATTAATTGTATGACCGTGAAAATATATTCCTTGATGGCGGTTACTTATGATGTAATTGTGCTTAAAGAAGTTGGGAGTTAATGTATATTGATGTGAAGGTGGAGTTATGGTTTGACATAAGTGTGGGGTTTGAATTGTCAATGTATGTGTTAAAAGTGCTTAGGGAGGTATAGTCATTCTTATATCTAAATGTATCTTCCCTGTCCCGCAGCCTACATTACAACCAATTAAAGTCCTACTTGATCCTTGACTGAATGAGCTCGATTAGTAGAGTAGTACACTACAGGCAAGCCTATGGTGCATCTTTTGTGGCATATGAATGTTGTTTCTGAGAGTGAGTGAATTCTTTCTATCTTGAGTTCCTAATTGTTCATAAATTTTATTTTTTGTGGAACTATTCTCTATTGTTATGAGTGCACTTGATTTATAAAGGAAAGGTAATGCTTGACCTCTATGTTATAGTAAGTGAGCGAGGTATGAATAATGCGTGGTACTTTTGAGTCAAATCTTGAGGCAAGGATGTTACGCTCCTACGCTTAGTCTATTTCAAATTTTCTTGATGTAATGAGTTAGGGGAGTCTCTAAATAAGGTGGTGTCTTTATAAGTGTGGTTGGATTGCTCAAGGACAAGCAATGGTTTATGTATGGGGTGTTGATGGTAGGCTATAATTTCATGTTTTAGTCGATTATTACATTCCTATTTACTGCACTTTAATAGAGTTTGAGCTTTAATCGCTACTGTTTCGCACTAATTTTGTATTTTATGCCTTGTAGGAGGATTCCGAGCTATGGAAATGTTATGGAGCTAATATGAATTTGGAGCTTTGAAGTCTGAGTAAAAGTCCAAGGAACTAAGCTGGGATCGCATTCGGGGGTCAAGGACCAAGCCTGGATATTAAAAAGTGAGCGAAAATGATTCACTCTGAGAAAGAAACAAACCAGCGGCGCGTGGGGCAGCGCTGGCGCGCCGCGTTTGTACAAAATCCTACCATTTGTCATAAATCAACTCTCTAAACTTTCCCACAACCGCCCCGCATGGTGCGTCACCCCGTGTCGTGTGCCTGTGCATTTTTTACAGAGCCACAGTCCTACTTCGCGTGGGAAAAAGTGTTTTTGTCTGGGCCCAATCCTACTTAGTATAAATACATGTAAAGATGTTATTTCATGGACTTTTGATACATCTTAGACCTAAGTAAGCCAAGAAGGAGGTAGAGAAGCAAAAGCTCAAGGACTTCATCATTCAATCCACACTCAAGACAAGGGTTTGTATTGTTTTATCTTTTCCTTTAACTTAAACATTGTTATGATGAATTGCCCATATCCATGGAGTAGTTCTCTTTAGGGTTTGATGGATTTGGTGTATTGATACTTGTATGTGGATAATTAACACTAGTTTTATGTATTGAATCATTTTGGATGTTTTAATTGTTGCATCTTTATTCACATGTTAATGTAATCGAGAGATGCATAACTTGTGATATTTTTGTATTATATTTTGTTGGTTGAATTCATTAATTCTTCTTAGTAATCGGAAGAGTCTAGTTGAATTGTTGATTAAACTAAGTTAGGAGGACAACCGAGAGAGGTTCTCCTAAGGAGCAATCCACTACAAATTCTTGCATATCTTCACCGAGCATAAATTGGTTCATATCGTGAGGTTGAGACTTAATCGAGAGAGGAGTTTCTACTAATCAATTGAACTAATAACTAAGTAATTCGAGGGACTCACTTAAACATTAGAAGTGAATAATCTAGAGTTAAATCCCGAACATTTGTCTTGCACCTATCGTATCAACTGTTACAACCCATATTTGCATACGTTAGATTACGCCATAAGTTAGTCTACGTAGGTCTGAGAAGAGATTATCTTTGAGATGATAAGAATTTAGTCCTATTGGCCTTAAATGATAAAAGGGTGTATAAGAGTGGTTAACAAATACTAGAAGTTAAACGAATCAAGGATGTTGTAACTCATATATTCGGGTTAATCTAGAGGTGATCAATATTACCAAGAGGTTGTGTTTTAAGGTATTTGAATGACATAATATCTGTTTCATAAGTCTTGAAGTCAAACGATTTATGAAACAAAAGTCGACAAAAGTTGTCGCAACTTACGTTCATAATCTTACTTATACTTTAGGTCAAATGTCACTAAGCTTTTCTCACAATTGACTTGGAATTACGGGGTGATATACCCACCAAATTCTGGATCTATGGGTCTAGTTTCTAACGAATTATACCTTTTGTCGCTACAATCTCCGAGGTGAGCGATATTCGCATTTTTGCGAGACTGCGCCAAGCAGCTCTCTACGGGGCCCACATAGGCGGTTAAGACATATGGCTATATATAACATGCCTAAAGCCCATTTTAAGTCATTCGTTTTCAGTATATTCAGACCTTAGAATCCTAAGAACACTCTCTCAAGGTTCTCACATGATCCAAGACTAAAACAAAGGGCAAACAACACAAATCAAGTGTCGGGAATCCCGTGGCGCTAGTAAGTTTCTTGTTCTTCTTGTTGTTGCTGATTTTTGTGTTATTCAAGCTCGTGTGGGAGGTTATTTTAAGTTGTTTATATTCTGTAAAATGCTCCCTCAAATTTTAATATCAACCCTAGGTGATTTCAAGTCTTCTAAAGTGATTCTAGTGCCGAAAACCCCTAATTGATTGCTAGCTTCGCTTCCTTGTTCTTGTGGCAGCATTGGAGGGATATTTCGTGGTCAATTAAAGTCAAATTGGAGTTTTTATTTCTTTTTAAAGGTAAAGAACCTCATATCCTACATGTATTGAAGATTATCCAAGTTACGGCTAAGTCGTTGAAGCTAGAACTTGTAAGATATATGTCGAAAGGCTTGCTAGTAATGTTGTTGGTTGGTGGACTGTTTTAGGAGGCTCAATATGATTATTATTGATGTTGTTTGGGATTTTTGTTGATTGTGTAAACTTGTGGGAAGTCATATTAAAAGGGGAGGTGCTGTCCGTTTCATAAGCAAAATAGGTTACGGTGGATACATAATAGTTACGACGCTTAAACGATAACGATAGTGTCATTTCTCTTATTGTAGACTAAGGAGTCGTGGAATTTTCATAGCTTGAGGTTGGGAAGTATATACAAGGTATGTGAGGCTACCCCTTTCCTTCTTTTGCACGACTTCGATTGTGCATAATGTAATGAACGAACTTCAAAGATACTCCACTCTTAGAAGATAGCAGTACTTACATTGTTTCCCTTCTTATGGAACGATTGATGTTGATGTTACTTCTCTGATTCTTATGCTACCAATTTTGTTGGTACTTCATGATTATTATAAGATTCTGGATGAAGATTTAGTCCAAATAACGTGTACGGAGGATACCGACCTTACGTCACTCTGAAAGGTTCAAAATGTGATTCCAATAAGTCCAGCATACATCATATATATGTATCTACTTTAGTCTACCGAGCCGCGCTATAGTCGGCCGAGTACGACACCTATGGTACGACCTTATCTACTATGATAATATTGTTTACTCCAATCCTTGTGGATACGATATTTTAACTTACTATATTCGACTGGGGAGCATAATTTTTTGTGTGTTTTTAGCTCGTCAAAAATATTATGCACGATTCTACCGAGGCGAGCGGCTCGATCCGACAACAATGCGTTACAATATCCTGCCGAGGCGAAAGGCCCGATCCCATAAGAGTATTGCTGAGGTGTTCAGCCCGATCCCATTAAAATATGAAACTTTAACCGGTCCTTGACCCCACTCATGAATAGACATGTGGGTTATAAATTTCAAGAAAACTTTCCCATGATTACGCACAATGCGGGAGAAATCCATAAGGGAAGTACAGATTTTCACGGCTAATCAAGTAGCTAGTCAAGTATCTAAAATAGAAAGTCCAATACTCTAGGAGAGTCTAGTTTCAAGTTAAATATAAATTAAAGCAATTAAACATGTAAGGATAACTCAATTATTGCAATTAAAGCATGGCGTCAGTCTAAATCTACCCGGACATAATCAGGAATTCTAGCGTACGCACGGACGCTTGTTACCTCATACGTGCATAGCTCCCACAACATGTCGCACATAATAAATATAACATCTACGGGGTAAATTCCCCCTCACAAAGTTAGACAGGAGACTTACCTCGCTCCGAAATCTGATAACCGACTCCAACGCCTCCCTAACTACTCAAACCAATGCTAAGAAATCCGAAACTAGCCAAACAAAGTGCAAACCAATCGAAACATATTCAAGAACCTACAATTTATCATTTAGAAACAATTCTCAACCTCGCACGAAAAGTCAATAAAAGTGAACCCAGGGCTCGTGCGCCCGATTTCGAAAATTATCGAAAATAAATATTACTCATAACTATATATCCATAAAATCATCCAATTTTGTCCACGAATTGACCCTCAAATCAAGGATTTACTATTTCTCAACATTGGAGCTCAAAACCCCAATTTCTACAATCCAAATACGGATAAAAATAATAACCAACTGAAAGAATCATGGGAAAACATAAAAATGAAGGTTAGATATTTTCAGCCTTTTTGAGACGAGAAAAACTCTGCAAAAATCACCTCAAACGGACCTCTAGAACTCAAGATATGCTCAAAATATGAAAATGCTCGGTCTACTATTTTATAACACTACCCAGGTGGTTTTTGCTCTTCACCTTCACGAGACATCTTCGCGTTTGTGAAGAGAAATTTTTCACATTGAATGTTCAACCAAGAATTCTTTCTTCGCGTTCGTGGGACCTCCCTCGTATTTGCGAAGAACAAAAAGCTGCACCAGAAACCAGAAATATTTGTCGACACGAAAATAGGCATAACTCTCGCATACGACCTCGAAATTCGACGATTTTTGTTGCTATGGTTGCGTAATTATGATACTGATATAATGTTTCAATATAATCACAAATCAAAAGTCTTTTTCTTAGTATGTTTTCCTTTATTCCCAAAGAAACGATGCTAAAACATTAAGTAAGAGCGCGGTACAACCCAAACCCATCTGAAACTAACCAATACTTTCGAACCAGTCCAAATAATCATAATAGCTTGTTGAAACTTTTAAATCATGAATCTCATATCGTTAAGTCCACTATATGACCGTGATCAACTCATTTTCCTAAACATGACTAGTATGCAACTCAAGTGTCCGAATCTCAAGTGTCCGAATCACTCTTAAACACCTCGGAATGGAACCAAATTTCACACACAAGTCTAATATGATAACAGGAACCTATCGCAAGGCTCAAAATACCAAAAGGAATCTGACAACAACAAAGTCCACTCCAAGTCAAACTTAGCAAATTCAAAGACCTTCAAAATGCAATCTTCTAACAATAAGCGTCGATTTGCTCCCGAGCTACCCGATACTCAATCCGACCATACACACAAGTCTAATATCACCTTACAAACCTATTGGACCCTTCAATTCTCCATTTTAAGATTGTTTACTCAAAAGTCAAATCTTGGTCAACTCTTCCAACTTTAAGCTTTCGAATTGAGAATTATTCTTCCAGTTCAACTATAAACTTCACGAACATCGAATCCAACCACATACACGAGTCATAATGCATAATGTGAATCTACTCAAGGTCTCAAACCGTCGAGCGACATGCTAGAGCTCAAAACGACCGGTCGGGTCGTTATAGATGTTGAGAGCTATTGAACCAAATTTCAAGATTAATTGAGGTATTTCCTTAATAAGAAAGGGGCTAGATATGCTAGTAAACTATAAAAAATTGTACACATTTTCCCGTCGTTTAAAGGTGGTCTCTTTCCTGGCCTTGTCGTGCATAAGTTGGGTCACATATGCCATATATTTAGTAGAATTGCGTAACCCACATATTAACCCCCACTAAAATAATATTTACCACCATATTGTGACACATATCACAATATGATGCATTCCATCTAAACCCTAAATTTTAATAATAAACCGACACGGCCTGGTATTCTTATTTTATTAAACCAACCTGACTCGATATTCTTATTTTACTAAACCCTTTTCTTATTTTATTAACACTCTAGTTCCTTGCTTTATTCTCCCAATTTCTGCTCAGTTGACCACACCACAAAGTTGCTCCACCAGGGTTTCCTTTTCAGATAAAATTAAAAGGCTAGATGTTGTTTCAAGGTATGTTATCTTTCTGTGTTATTTTTTCTCTATTTATGTGCCAGGGTTTTTTCGTTGGTATTCCATATGTGGGTTTAGGGTTTCCTGTCCTATAATAGGGTTGTTATTTATTGACATCTATTCCTACTAAGAAATAAAATACAATGGATAATGTATTGTAAATTGAGGATTTTGTTGTCTGGTTGTGGTCCTGCATTAAAGCCATTTTGTAACAACCCGACTGGTTGTTTTAATTATTTGGATTGTCATTCGATGGTTTGACGCTGCGAGTAGCTTCATATGATGTACTATGACTTGCATGTATGGTCTCGATTTAGTTTTCAAGCGGTTCGGGATTTATTTAGAAGAGTGATTCTCATTTGAGAAACTTTAAGTTGAAAGAGTTGACCAAGTTTGACTTTTGTGTATTTAATCTCGGATCGGAGTTTGACAACTCTGTTAGGTCCGAATGACATAGGCGTATATACGGGTGTGCATTTGGAAGCTCCTGGTTATTATGGCTTGAATTGGCAAAAATTAGATAGTTAAAGGTTTGGACAGTTGATAGGTTTGACCGAGATTTGACTTTATTAATATCGGGTTCGGATTTATGTTCCAGGAGTTGGTATAGGTCCATTTGTTTGGGACTTGCATGCAAAATTTGAAGTTATTCCGAGTTGATTTGATATCTTTCTGCGTGAGTTTTGGAAGTTGAAAGTTCATTATGCTTGAATTAAGTTGTGATTCGTAATGATATTGTTTGGTATGATTTAAGGCCTCGAGTAGATCCGCATTATATTTTGGGATTGGTTGGTGTGATTGGACGGTGGGTCTCGGGTGTATTGCGAACGAGTTTCAGACCATTTCACTCATATTGGAAGTTGTTGGTTTTTCTAGTGTTCTGCAAATCATCGCGATCGCGGAAGGTCTATCGTGATTGCGAGCATATTTTGGGTTGCTATCATTTTGCTTATCACATTCGTGAGGTTGTTGTCGCGTTCGGGGAGCCGGAAGGGGAGATGTTCATCGCGTTTGTGTCCTGTGTGTCGTGATCACGTAGAGGAAGAGCTGGAAGGGTGCTAGTGGTTGTCCTTCGCATTCGCATACTGGAGGTTGCATTCACATAGGCCAGTTGAGATGAGGGGTCATGCTCGCGGGCTATAGACCACGTTCGCGAAGAAGGTTTTCGGCAGCTTACGATTTGTTCTTCACGATCGCGAAGTAGGTCCCGCAATCGTGAAGAGGACCCCTGGTCAGGCTTATATAGTACTCTATTTTGAGGGCTTTTACTATTTTATCACATATGAGATATAGAGCTTGGATTTAGGTGATTTTGGAGGAGATTTTCACGATTTGGATCTAGGTAAGTATTCTTGACTCGGATTTAATTTATTTCTTGATTCTATCCTTGTTTTTAGTATTTATTTGATGAATCTATGTGAGAGATATTGGGAATTTTAGTAAAAACTTCTCTAAAATAAATTTGATGATTTGGAAGTCGATTTGAGGTTGGAATTGGTATGGTTGGATTGGTATTTGAATGGGTATTTGGAATTTGTGAGTTTGGTCATATTCCAAGGGCGAGCCCCGAGTTGACTTATTGGGTTGACTTTTTGATTCTTGTTCAAGATCGAAGCTTTATTATTCGGAATTATTTTATATGGCTTTTATTTATGATATTAAGTCATTTTGGCTAGATTCGGGTCGTCTGGAGGTTGATTCACGCGGGAAGGGCTTATTAGTAGATTGATTTAGCTTATTTGAGGTCGGTATCTTGCCTAAATTTGTGGGACCCCTAGGATTTGGTGTATTGCATTATTTGCACTACGTGAACGATGTGTACATAAGGTGATGAGTGTGTACATAGGCGTATGGGTTCGTTACGACCGGATTTGACCCGAAGTTGCCTTTATCTCTTGGTCTTGATTAAGAAGTCTTTGTTTTATGTGATTTCACTTTGGTCGTCTACTTGGGTTTATGTTCTATGTTAGAGTTCATGTTTTAGGAATTTAATTCCTTATTTTGCCAAGTTGGGCGTTTATGAGATTCTTGCTAATTTGAGTAGCTTTAATGCTTTTATGTTGAGCACCACTCCGCACTTCTATATTATCTACATATCCTTGTACACTTTATTGATAAGTTGTAAGCTTATATCATGATAAATCTCTGATACTACTACATTGTGATATTATGGCATACGTGGACATGTTGTGTGGATTGATTGTTGTTGTACGAAGAATAAGAGTGGCATTTCACTATTGTTGCGTGTGCGAAGTGATACGGGTGGCTATAGTGTTACTGTTTGGGTGGAGTGATACAGGTGACTATTGTGTTATTGTCAGGGCGAACCGATACAGGTGGCTATTAATATAATATACGGGCGGAGCGATCGGGGGTGGCTATTATGATATTGATAATGCGGTGAGATAAGGGTGGCTATATGAGGATGATATGTGATAGCTTGGGGGCGTGTTGTTGATGAAGAAGGGTTATTCTTGCTTGTGCTTATGAATTCCTTGCGTGTGTTTCATGCATCTTACGTGTTTTGTTGTGTTGTTTCCAATGTGATACTCTGTATCTCTGTTATTACTTTATATTTTGGCTGCCAAGATGAATTTAGCAACGTGGATTAATATCTCATATCTTGTTGAGTTAGTAGTAACATAACATATTGAAATGAAAAATAAGTTGTTATCAGGTATTCCTTTATTTGATTCTTGATAAATTTCTCTTGAACGTTTTTTTGGTAACTGGCACAATAATCTTTTGACATGAGGTTGTGGTTTATGTTGAGGCACAAGGTCTTTGTCGTGCAAGTGTTACTTATGTTGAGGCACGAAGTCTTTGCCGTGTGAGGGTGATTGATAATGTGGGCACGAGGCACTGTGTGTGTGTCATTCTATTTGATGACTCATTGTCGGAATAGGACCTTTATTTGTTCTAAATGGGTATCACTTAATTTGAAAAGATTACAATTATTGCTTTCTGTTATTATTCCTGTGCCGGTTTTTGATATTTTGCACAGGTTATTTGACTAGTGAATGTCTCGACTTGAACCTCATCACTACTCCACCGAGGTTAGTCTGGATACTTACAGGGTACCAACCGTGGTGTACTCATACTACCTTATGCACATTTATGTGCAAAGTCAAGTGTTGGAGGCAGCTGACCTAGGCAGAGTTAGCTTCTTGATCGCGAGGATTCAAGGTAAAGTTGCTTAATCATCGTAGTCCCTTGGAGCCCTTTCCTTATGTTTATACTTTCAATTATCTATCAGAATACTATTAAATTTTTTTTTGGAGATATTTCTATGTATTCAGCTAGAGTTCGTGACTTTGTACTACCTAGTCTTAGGGAATTTATTATGATTATCACCGTGTAGGCTCGTATCACTTTTATTTCTGTATTTATATTAAACTCTGCTTCATTATATCAAGTTTTATTGGTTAACGGTTGTAAGTGTTTGGTTTACCTAATTTAGAGACTAGGTGCCATCACAATCCTTAAGGTGGGATTTTGGGTCGTGAAATGTTTGTTTTTAGATTCTTTTAGTCGAACTTGTATATTAATTATGGCTTTCTATTTACTAATGTGTACCCTCACTTGTCCCCCTTTTAATGGCTTTGCATGGGATACGAACTGAAGATGATTGCTAAAGTGGACTTGGTATTTCACTATGGGGGTAATTGAGTATTTTAACCTAATATAGTGTATAATAAGAAGCATGTGTACACCTTTTCGGATTATGATTCTTGCATTGTCGACTATAAAAGTCTATGTGAAGAAGTTATAAAAAATTTAGGGTTTAGCTCAGTCGAGTAACATTTAGTGAATGGGCCTTTGGGGAAGTACTACCTGGTAACTAATGATGATGGTGTGAGGACTCTTCAGTACTTATTCTCTAAAGAGTTCAATCTGATTAACTTTTTTGAGGTGGATGAGTTTTAGGGTGTTTACTCAAAATATTACTCATCATAAAGAGAAATATTTGTAGACATTGATGCAACTTTTGAATGTGAAAGCAGTTTGGGTGGTCGTTTTATTTATGACTCAGAAGATTCTGAATAAGATTATGCAGAACTTGAAGCTCTTAGTCTAGATAAAACGAGTGTTGTAACTGATATGTTAGAACATTTTAAGGAGTTAGAGTTAGGTATGACATTTAAGTA
Source organism: Nicotiana obtusifolia (assembly GCA_002018475.1). Taxonomy (NCBI): domain Eukaryota; kingdom Viridiplantae; phylum Streptophyta; class Magnoliopsida; order Solanales; family Solanaceae; genus Nicotiana; species Nicotiana obtusifolia. The sequence continues at coordinate 40,851 of MCJB01002080.1, forward strand.
TATTGAAAAAGCTAGAAGGATAGTGAACTTTTATGAATTGGCTAGTAGAAAAGGGTTGAGCGTTCAAAACTGATTCAACTAGGTCTAGCTATAAGTGTGCTACTGGTCGTCCCTATAGATGTTATATCTCACAGGATGGCTAGAGTGGTGGCTATCAAATGAAGACATGGAAAGATTTCAGTAGATGTGATTGATTAGTGTGTCCAGTGAGTATGAGCATTTTGGGCTCGATGGGTACTCCCATGCAGATTGATTATGTGTGGATCGGGTGCCACACCGCCACGGGTCTGATGTTTAGATCGGGTTGCACACCGCAAGGTGAGATGTTAAGTACGATTCCTTATGCTATGTTGTGTGTCCTACTTCTCATCTGTGTTATAGTTCATGGCATTTGTTTTGTTGTTTTATTTGTTATGCGGGCTGGATAGTTCTGTACTCGGGTTCATTTTTCCTTATTGGTCATATTGGAGTTGTGAATTGTTGGTTCCTTAATGATGTCGTATGAGATTTTAGATGGTGTTTGATATGGCTTATTGCCCCAGCAGCTTGTACTGGGGGAGACAACATTGTTGGACCTGGAATTAGCGCAGATGGATTTGTACAATGTATGTTTGTAAGGAAAATGTCACTAATCAGTTCAGAATGCTGCAATGGTTCTTGTCGAGTAGAGAGACTCCATGAGTTACTTATTCAAGGGGTGGTTATGAGTTTCTACACATCCCTTTCATCGTTGCAGTATTGCAAGGGTTGGAACAGGGCTAGTATATGTCATGAGGTATATCACGGGCATCGAGTTCGTAAATTTGCAACTATTGTGGTTGGAGGCTGTTACTATGGGCATATGACTTATGTTGTGCATTGTGCAATTACAACATGGGAGCATTATCATGTTTTGATAAGATTGATACGGTGTACATATGCTCAAATCAAACCTAATAGAGAATTCGAGATGTTGGAATTTGGTTGTAAGGCTTGTGAGCTAAGGTAGCAGGAAGGATCTTCAATCTAGGTTGAGCTAATGTGCTCGTATGGATTGCAGTGGCACGGTAGGTGCACGAGGAGTTATTGAAAGATTTTAGCAACATTAGAATAGTTCCTAGCACGTTCGAGGACGAACGTATGTTTAAGTGGGGGAGAATGTAACAACCCGACCGGTTGTTTTGAGCTCTAGCATGTTGTTCGACGGTTTGAAACCATGAGCAGCTTCACTTTATCTATTATGACTTACACGTGCAGTCATTTTTGATTTTTTGGAGGTTCGGAGTTGATTTGGAAGAATAATTCTCAAATTGAAAGCTTTAAGTTGGAAAAATTGAACAAGGTTTAAATTTTGAGTAAACGACCTTGGAATCAAGATTTGAAGGTTTCTATAGATTTGTAAGGTGATTTGAGACTTGGGCGTATGTTCGGGTTGAGTATCAGATGGTCCGGGAGCGATCGACGCTTACTACCGAAAGTTTGCATTTTGAAGGTTTGAAATTTGCTAAGTTTGACTTAGACTGTACTTTGGCATTATCGGACTCTAGAAGGTGTTCCGGGGCCTTGGATAGTATTGGAACTTGTGTGTAAAATTTGGTGGGGATCCGGTATTTCTAAGTGTGATTCGGACGGGTCGGCGAAGGTAGAAGGTTGAAGGTTTGAAAGTCAAAAGAAGGATTTTGATCGTCGATTCGCAGTTTTGATGTTATTCGTGGCGTTTGGAGCCTTTGGATAAGTTTGGTAAGGTAATGAGACTTGTTGGTTTATTTGGACGGGGTCCCGAGGGCCCGGATATTTTTCGGTGTGGTTTCAGACCATTTCCCTTTGTTTTGTGATTGTTGGTTTATGGTGTCAGGTGTGTGCATCGCGATTGCGAAGAAAGGCTCGCGATCGCGGATTGTTGTTTGGATCTGGGGGGGAATTCATCCTTCGCAATCGCGTTTGGAGGCTCGCGATCGCGATGTTTGATATGGGTGTGGTTCGCATTTGTGTGCAGACGATCATTCACGCGGTGTGTTAGTTGGCCTGCTCAGGAAGGTTGTTCATCGCAATCACATGAAGTGGATTGCGATCATGTATGGTGTTTTCTGAGGATGGAATGCTTGGCCTTCGCGTTCGTGGAGCTGGGTTCGCATTTTCGTAGGTTTGGATTGTTGGTGTTCGTGATCGCGTTAGGTCCCTCGCGATTGCTTAGGAAGAAATTCCAGTTGTGGGAGTATTGGCCTTCACGATCGCGAAGAAGAGGTACCTAGGTAGAATATAAGTTAGCCATTCGGGGTTTGGCTCATTTCATCTCATTTATTCAATCGGAGCCTGTTTTCGGGCGATTTTGAAGAAGCAATGTCATCATCTATGATGAGGTAAGTGATTCCTACTTGTTGTGAGTTAGTGACTTGGATTATATATGGATTTTAACATGAAAATTGGTAGTAAATGTTGGATTTTGGAAGAAAACCTAGAAATGGTATTTTTGGATTTTGACCACGAAATTGAAAATAGAATTGAAAATAAATTATATATTTGAGTTTGTGGTGCTACGAATAACATTTATCTTTGAACATTTTCAGAATTCAGGCGTGTGAGCCTAGGGTTGACTTTGTTGACTTTTTGTGTGGAGTTGAAAATTGTTGTTAATTGTTAAATTATGAGTCTTTGAGTATATTTTGACTGGATTTGTAAGGCCCCATAATTTAACCTAGAACCCGGGGTTTCGTGGTGCCGAGGTAGGCTTCTGTGTTTGAGGTTTGTATAAATTCTTCGCGGCGAGCTTGATATCCTATATGATCCGGGGAAAGTTAGTGTTGTGGCGGATGCTCTTAGTCACAAATCCATGGGCAATTTGGCTTACTTGGGGGCACATCAAAGGCTGTTGGCCAAGGAAGTTTACTGGTTGGGTAGTTTGGGAGATTATCTTGCGGACTCTAGTGATAGAACCAGAATAGCTTCATGAGCCGTTCTCTGTATCTACTGTGGTTGGTGAAGTCTATTATGGCTGCAGGGGTTTATAGGGATTGTGTTGTCACTGTGCATGGTCACGATATCATGGCCAATCTCATTGAGTTCGGGATGGTTAATTTTGATGTAATAACGGGGATGGAGTATCTTTATTCATGTTTTTCAAGGCTTTATTGCCAAACAATAACGGTTAGGTTTGAATTTCAAAATGAGCCACTTATTGAATGGAAGGGGGACGATGTGGTGCCGAATGATAGGTTTATTTATTACCTTAAGGCCACGAAGTTGATCAACAAGGGCTGTATTTGCCATTTGGTCCCGCTTATGGACACCGATGCTAAGGCACCTACAGTTGAGTCTATGCCAATTGTGAATGAATTTTCGAAGGTCTTTCCTGTTGAGCTCCCTGGGATCCCACCAGACAAGGAGATTGATTTTAGGATCGATGTGGTGCTGGCCATGCAGCCTATATCTATTCCACCATATAGAATGGCACCGGCAGAGTTGAAGGAACTAAAGGAACAATTGAAGGATTTGTTGGGGAAGGGTTTTATCCGGCCACGTGTGTCGCCTTGGGGCGCAGCGGTTCTATTCATAAGGAAGAAGGATGCGTCACTGAGAATTTGTATTATTATCAGCAACTCAACAAGGTCACGATCAGGAGTAAGTACCCACTGCCAAAAAAAGATGACTTGTTTGATCATTTACAAGGTAACTAAGTATTCCTCTAAGATTAACTTAAGATCAGGGTATCACCAAATTGAAGATCAGGGAGCAGGATTTTCACAAAAAAGCTTTGAGGACCCGGTATGGGCACTTTGAATTTCTGGTGATGTCTTTTGGACTAACAAATGCCACAGCAATTTTCATGGATCTTATAAATTGAGTCTTCAAGCCTTTTCTTAACTCCTTTGTGATAGTGTTCATTGACGATATTCTTGTTTATTCACGAAGCCGAGAAGACCATGCCGATCATCTCAGGGCAGTTCTGCAGACACTGTATCACCACAAGTGGTATGCGAATTTTTCGTAGTGTTAATTTTTGCTTGAATCTGTCACGTTCTTGGGTCATGTCGTTTCCAGAGAAGGAATTAAGGTTGATCCTCAGAAGATTGCAGTTGTGCCAAATGCTCCTATCATATTATGTTCTCCTTCAGGAATGTATTCAAATGCGACCAATGTGTTGAAATATTATGATTTCAATCATGTTTCAATTGCTAGTTATTGTCCAAATTGTCGAAGAAAACTCAGTATGTTTAAGACTCTATTTGCCCATATATAAACTTATAGTCATGATTATAAACACCCTTATTGTTGATAATCCATAATGATGTTTGAAAGTGAAAGGGGGGAGTAAAAATGTGAAATACGACCGACGTACCAAGAACAAAATTACACTTGTGGCTACTAGTGCACCCGAAAAAGATGTGTGAAATATTATGAAATGAGCTTTAATTACTTTTTGTAATAAATGTTTTGGGAGTATCATTTAGTCACCGAGGAAGGGTAGGCTGAATAAACCTAATCCCGAAACTACACATGTCGGTGTAGGAGTGATTGAGGGGTAAATCCCCGTATTGATGTGATGAGATTATTCCCCTTAATTGGGATGAGATGATTGCGAGCGGAATGTGATGTCGACCCACACGGCATTTAGGTGAGACGGCTAGATGATCGGGTTAAGATCGGACGACATGCTGCGCGTATGGTGGTGTTGTGATTGGATGTCTCTAGGTGAAATGGCTTAGCCGATCGGGCTGAGATCGGACTCCGTGCTAAAAACACAGTGGTGTATCGGTACTAAAGATCTCCCAACCAATAACACTGTTATTTACTTGAAATTTATCTTTCTCTTAACTTGATATTGTTATATTGTTTGAGGCACTCTTTGATTCCACGTTCTTTCTCATTGGCCTATTACTCGTTCTATTAAGAGGATGTTTAGTCTTACATACAACTACTATTCCATATGTACTAACGTCCCTTTAATGGATGCAGGTGGTTCCACAGCAGGCGGCATCGATCAGTGATAGCGGTACACTTTCTTCTAACTAACTTGGTGGGCCCCACTTCATTTTGAGGTCTTGTATATATCATGCCTTAGGTATAATGTTTTGAGGTATAGTCAGGGCCTTGTTGCCGGCACCATCATAGTACTCTTTTGTATCCATTAGAGGCTCCGTAGACATAGTGTGGGTTGTATATTGGTGTTGGGAAAGTCAAACTAGAAATGTTGTAATTTGTATTACATGATTCCACCTCTAAACTCTTAATGTGTAATGTAATATTTTGGAAATCTTGAATGAAGTTCTAATGGTAATGAAATTGATATTATTCATGTAATCTTCTCATTGTCTAATTGATGGAATACATCTTCACTTTATTAATGGGTAAGGTCAAGTAGGGAGCATCTAGTAGGCTTACTTGACCGTGGTATCTTGGTTGAGCGCCAGTCGCGCTCCCCCAGGTCGGGGCATGGCAAGTTTGGTATCAGAGCCTAAAGTTTTAAAGTGTCCTAGGATGTCTCGAAGCCGTTCAAGTAGAGTCCTTCCTATCATTGTGTTGTCAACCAAATCAATAATTGGGAGGCTACTTGGGCATTTAGGAATAACACCCTTCTTTGATATTATAGATCACGCGATAGAGCTCATGATAGGATGCTAATTTCCCCATCATGTCTCATTTTACAGATAAGTAGACATCGAGATTGAAGCAGTGAGAAGGGAGTGACCCTATTATTGAATCTAGGGGAGATTGCACAAAAGTTCGTTAGGAGAATGGGTTGAGCCGTGAAGGGATTGGAGAACTAGTTGCTAGTGGAAATGCCCTTGTCCCCCCTAATGTAACCCCACCACCGGATCTTGTGGCGCGAGCACCTAGGAACTGAAAGAGGGTTGTGTGTACCAATAAGCCGAAATGTCCGAGGTGTAGGAAGCGCCACCTGGGGACATGTTGGATGACTCTTGAAATATGTTATGGTTATGGAAAGAGGGGGCACAAGAAGGAAAAATACCCTAGGCTGGGTACACCCGACCCGATTTGCCCAATATGCGGGAGGGGACATTTATCGTCGTGTCGCAAGTATGATCAAGAGCGTTTTAGTATTGAAAGTTCAGTATTTAGGGGAAGGTCATCAGGGCCATCCCAGTCCTTTGCTCGGTCTTGAGTTAGTGCATAACCATCAGGGCTCGCCCAGCAACAGTAGAGCTGTTTCAGGCCCGGTCAGGGCAACAGAAGATCCTACCAGGAGGGTCGGCCTGGTGAGAGATTCCAGCAGCAGCAGAGGCCCCCATGCCCTAAGTGTGGGAAGATGCACTTAGTGGTCTGCTACATGTACCTACCCATATGCTACGGGTGAGGTATTATGGGTCACATTCAGAGGGATTATCGTTCATCCCGCCAGAATGTGGGCAGGGGTACGGCACAGCCAGCCAGTTCTGCACCTACTACATCCGCAACATCTCCTCTAACTCAAGGCACTGCGGCACACACAAGGCATGGTGCAGCTAGGGCGGTGCACAAAATTCGAGAGGACCTAGCCAGTTCTATACTATGAGGGGTCGCCAAAGTTCAGAGGCATCTCCATATGTTATCACATGTATATTGATGGTCTAATCTCATGATGTATATGTTCTTATTGATCCCGAATTCACTTTGTCATATGTCACTCGCATGTTGCTATGGAATTTGGGATAGAACCCGAACAGCTTCATGAGCCGTTCTCTGTATCTACTCTGGTTGGTGAATTTTACTGTGGCCGCACGGGTTTGTAGGGATTGTGTTGTCACGGTGCATGGTCGGGATAACATGGCCGATCTCGTTGAATTAGGAATGGTTGATTTTGATGTAATAACGTGGATGGACTGGATTATTCATATTTTTTCAAGCTTGATTGCGGAACCAAAATTGTTAGGTTTGAATTTCCAAATGAGCCAGCTATTGAATGGAAGAGGGATGATGTTGAGTGGAAGGGTAGTTTTATTTCTTACCTTTAGGCCACATAGTTGAATAACAAGGGGTGTATTTACCATTTGGTCAGGGTTACGAACACCGATACTGATGCACCTACACTTGAGTCTGTGCCAGTTGTGAATGAATTTGTGAAGGTCTTTCCTGATGAGCTCCCTGGGATCTTACCAGATAAGGAGATTGATTTTGGGATCGATGTGGTGCCATGCACACAGATTATATCTATTCCACCCAACAGAATGGCACCGGCATAATTGAAGGTACTAAAGGAACAATTGAAGGATTTTTTAGAGAAGGGTTTTAACCGGCCGAGAGTGTCACCTTGGAGCGCACTGGTTCTCTTTGTAAGGAGGAAAGATGCGTCACTGAGAATATGTATTCAATATCGGCAGCTTAACAAGGTCGCGATCAAGAATAAGTACCCACTGCCAAGGATATATTAATCGTTTGATCAATTACAAGACGCTAAGTATTCCTCCAAGATTGATTTAAGATTAGTGTATCACCTATTGAAGATCAGGGAGCAAATATTCCGAAAACAGCTTTCAGGATGTGGTATGTGCACTTCGAATTTCGGGTGATGTCTTTTGGGCTAACAATTGCCCCGACAGCTGACTTGGTGAGCCCCACTTCATTTCGGGATCTTGTATCTATGTGCCTTAGGTATAATTTTTTGAGGTATAGCCAGGCTTTTGTTTCCGGCACCATCATAATACTCTTTTGTATACGTTAGAGGCTCCATAGACATAGTGTGGGTTGTATATTGGTGTTAGGAAAGTCAAACTAGAATGTTGTAATTTGTATCATATGTTTCCACCTCTAAACTATGAATGTGTACTGAAATATTTTGGAAAATCTTGAATAAAGTTCTAATGGTAATGAAATTGATATTGTTCATGTAATCTTCTCACTGTCCAACTAATGAAATACATCTTCACTTTATTCATGGGTAAGGTCGGGTAGGGAGCATCTAGTATGCTTTTTTGACCGGAGTATCTTGGTTGAGCGCGGGTTGCGCTCCCCGAGGCCGGGGCGTGACAGGATTGCACGTTCTTTGATTAGTTTCGGAACGTTTGGCATTGGTTGGAGGTGTTAGAGAGGCGCTGGAGCCGGATATTGGATTTCAGAGCGAAGTAAGTCTCATGTCTAACCTTGTGAAGGGGAATTACCCTGTAGGTGTTATATTTGTTATGCGCTACATATTATAGGAGCTATGTGCATATAAGGTGGCGACTGTCTGTGCGTACGCTAGAATTCCTGATTTTGTGAGTAGACTTAGACAAGCGCCATGCTCTAATTGTACTATTTGAGTTATTCTTGCTTGTTTAAATGCTTTAATTTGCATTTAGCTTGAGACTAGACTCGTGTAGAGTATCGGACTTGCTGTTTTAGATACTTGATGAGCAACTTGATTAGCTGTGGAAATTGTACTTCCCTTTACGGTTTTCTTCCATGTTGTGCTTATTGGTCCGCAAGATTTTTTGAATTTTATATCTCTCACACATACTAGTGAGTGGGGCTAGTGACCCATCAAAGTTTCATATTCTAATGGAATCGGGCTAAACAACTCAGCAATACTCTTAGGGATCGGGTCGTTCGCCTCGACAGTATCATGAAACACACTCTTATGGGATCGGGTCATTTGCCTCAGCAAAGTAACATATTCTTATGGGATGCGGCCATTCGCCTTGGCGGTATCATGTATCATATTCTTATGGGATCGGACCATTTGCCTCGATATGATTATGTATCACACTCTTATGGGATCGGGCCGTTCGCCTCCGCAGAATCGTGTGAAATAATTGATAAAGAGTCAGCATACTCATGAATCTTCCTGACTTGAGATTTGATGTTTCATCTGGTGTTAACCATTACATATTTCGTTCGAGGTAGTATTCGGTTATTGAGGATTTTATATCATTTCTTCTGTTGAGAATCGTATTGTGTACATATATTTGATATTACTGTTTTACTTGCCATAATTCGTACCTATCCACTTTTATTATACTTGATTTATTGGACCACTAATAAGTGTCGATATTAATCCCTCATTACTACTTTTTCAAGGTTATCCTAGATACTAACTGGGTACACGTTGATTTACATACTCATACTATATTTCTGCGCCGATTATGCAGGTGCTAAGACGCGTATATTTGGTGGTCATCTTGAAGCATAGGTGTAACTGCTGAGGAGACTTTGTGGGAGCTGCATTCCATGTTATGATCCATAGTACACGTAGTTCCCATCTTATTCATTTATTTTATCCTGTCTATTTTATATTCCCGATAGATGTTGTTGTTGTATTACATTTTCTAGTAGATGCTCATGCACTTGTAACACCGGGGTTTGAGGATTTCTAGTGAATGTTCACAGTTGTACCTATATTTATTATTATTACTTTGCATTATTTATTATTCATACTCGGTAATTTGGTAAAGAAGAACGCATGTTTCCAAGAGTTCTAGATTTACTTTTATTTATTTAATAAAATTATGAATTTTAAAAGTTAAAATTGATAATTAGTTGGAGGGTCACACGTTGGCTTGCCTAATAACATCGTTCGACGCCATCACGACCTATTGTCGGATTTGGGTCATGACACACGGCTTCTAACCCTAGAAGAATAACTTATATCAGGTTTATAACACCTAAAGAAACGTCTCCCAAGATCTGTAGGAGTCTACAAATTGAGATGAAGCGCAACATTTTCGCATCGACAATTTCTTACATACCAATTAGAAAAAGCTTGATGTTTCCAACATTTCATGAACGAAGAATGAAATAAAGGACCAAGGTTGTTGGAACTCGAAGACTAAATCCTAAGTAATTCTGAAACTGGGTCAACGATTCGGGAAAAATTATAATTGAGCAACTATGGTGAGAGCAGAAATTTGAAGAAGAAAGCAAGGTGAGAGAGTGTTAATAAAATAAGAAAAGGGTTTAAGAAAATAAGAATATCAGGTTGGGTTAATTTATTATTAAAATTTACGGTTTAGATGGATGCATCAGATTGTGACACGTGTTACAATTTGGTACTAAATATTATATTAGTGAAGTTAATATGTGGGTTGAGAAATTCGGGTAAATATATGGTATATGTGACCCAACTTATCCTCGGCAAGGGCAGGGCTAAGACCACCTTTAGACGACGAACGAATGTGTACAATTTCATATAGTTTACTAGCATATTTTGCCCTTTCCATTCTTTAATTATGTGAAATCTTTCGTTGCATGAACGATAATTTATTTCTTATCTTGTGAACTGGGGAGAATACCTAATTACCCCTTCAACTTGTTCACTCTTTCAACTATACACTTAAAGTTTACAAAGGATCTAAGACCCCTTATACGTGTTTGAAGTGGAATAATTATCTCCTTATTTTGTTGATGTGGCATAATGAGTATTAGTTCAACTTGAGAGACGCGTGAGCTGTTAAAAACACACACAAAAAATGTACGACTATTGGCCGGAAAACACCAACATTTTGACTAAATAAATACCATATTTTCCGATAAAGAGTTGGCCGAATACCATTGCATTAAAACTGATTTCCTTCTGCTTCTTCTCTTGCTCTCAAATTTTCACAAAGTTAAAAAGAAATCTAGATTCAAATTTAGCGTCCTCTTCGACTGGAAAGCTTAAAGTCGGAAAGCACATATTGAGACAATTTTTTTTTCTTGAATCTACACACTCTGCAATATCCTTAAAACTTGAAAAAAGTAATGCAACAAAGAAAAGAATTTGTTGACACGAGAAAAATAAAAAAATATACAGATACGGCCACATTTCAAAAAATAAAATTTGTAAATACAATTTTTCCTTATGAAAAGGTAGTAGTATTCACCCACACTTAGAAGAACACTGCCAAATGATTCTCCGAATTTGTAATTTTTCGTGATATATTCGTTACAATTCCATTGATTTTTCTTACCAAAGAAAATACATCCATTATCTTCTTTACCTACCTTTGCTCCTGCCGCGCGCTTATGTGGTTTCTGTAATGGGTAAAAAGTGTGTTTCCAGGCAACCACTTTATTCTTTTTTTTTTTCCTGAACAAACGTTTATCCTCTTCTCCTTCCTTTCACAAACACAAGCATCACAAAATTGATGGACCCATCAATACTCTTTGTTTCCTGATGCTGTGTTTGTTGTCTCCGGTTGACTCAAAAGAGAGAACAAAAGAGTTCAAAATTGTTTCATTCAGGTGTTGGATAAAAAGAAATGAAAATGATATGGAAAAAAGGTGACAGTGTATGCGCTAAAAATTATCTTTGATATGATTAAACCATATCAGCATTAAGAGGGACATCATGGGCTGCCACATGTTACCAGTATGACTTCGACAAAGGCCTGCCCAAGGTCAAAGTGATCCCTTAAGAGATGAAGATCAACATCGGCGAGCCATCAAAGATCAAGGTCGAAGAGTCATTGTAGATCAAGGTCAAGGTCGAGCATTCATCTTAGACAGAGTAAATAATGGCTAGTTTGAGGATAAACCATATAAGAGAATATTCTAGTGGATATTCTCTATACCTATACTATTAGGATTTTTTTAGGAGTATGTTTCCAATAAATAGAAAGAGACATAATTATATGGGACATAAGATATTCACTTGTAAGGAGACACATTGACTTTCTCTATAGAAATTTGGCTTTATTGCAAAAATACAATATATACCTTTTTCTCAAGATTCTCACTGAACCTTTCCACTCGACCCCAAAACAATCTGAACATTCGAAGGCTCATCAATCATTCATCATTGTCAGGAACAATATCCACATACCTCGCACTTTTCGGGTGACTCACATGTTCTTATATACTTAAGTGACATTCGTTGCTATTTATTGTTACTTAATGCCCCCCCACCCCC